>APFE031228705.1:0-21479 GCA_000404065.3 Pinus taeda | reverse complement strand
TTGAGAGCTTCAAGTAGTTTCGCTCTCCTTCTGTGAATCTGCTGGAAGATATTCAATTTTCTCTTGCTTTGGGCCGCCGCTCAAGATATTATCTGATACACTTTGCCGCTACATTGATGGTGTCCGCCGTCGACTGATACTCTTTGACACGTTTGATACCTGCTGATTTGATCTGATACACTTTAAACTCTGTGAATGATCTGCTGCTGTCTTCAAACCGGATCCTTTGGCACGTTTGGGTGATTTTCGGGCTTTTTCGGCACGCAGTGGGCTCAGCAACCAGAAGATTCCCTGAAGATTCCTTGAAAAGGCCTATTTCCCGCGCTATTCGCGCATCAGAAACTGCCTCTGTTTCTTGATCTGGAGCTCCGAAATGCGACTTTTCTCCCTGCGCGAAGCTTTTTTCGGCTTTTCTGGCTGCTGACGTAAGCATGGCATTGGTTGTACGGCGGATGACGTCAGCTGTGGGTCCCTAGTACAGCGCGATGTGGTGAGGTACTGGATAGACTGTGGTGAAGAGACTCCGATGCGATATCGCGATATCGTGTCGACGGGGAAAGAGGGGCATCATTGGGTTGGGCATTTGGCACTTGCGACTGTCGATATGCGATATCGCGATATCGCATCGGCGGAGAGGAAAGGTGAACGGATTGGACACTCGGTGTTTGTGATCCCCGATCGCCGATATCGCAATATCGCATCAGCGGGGGACGGATGGGCTATGTTTTGTATGAATGTGAGAGTGTGAGGTTGCGACGCGAAAACGGTTTTGAGGGGAAAAGTTAAGTAAGTGGGTGTGAAGGTCATATGAGGTTTTCGGAAGGGGTCCGACTACCTTAGGGGAAATTTATACTTTGGAAGGAGTCCATCGTATTTGGGAGGTGGTTCGGGGGTCGGGGCTCTTGCTTAATTTCTGATAAACTGAACAATTCCCGGGAACTGATATGGTTATTTTTCAACCAGGGGAGGGATATTACATAAGGGATTTTTACTTAATATTAATACGGGGACGGGAAACATAGGGAGCTACATAATAATGTTAGTGGTTAATATGGAGATGGTAAGAAAGCGCTAAGTTCGGGAGAACTTAGGCTGTTACAAGGGGGTAGGACCATGCTTCGGGAGAAGATATGGGGCAACTTTGAGTAAAGCAGATCTTTACTCAACCGGAGTGATGAAGATGATGAACTTAAGAGGTGTTAAGCAGATCTTGACCTCTTTTGGGGATGTTAGTTAATGATTGGGGAAAACAGAGAAGGGGAGTTAGTTATACCTCATTCGAGCCTTTTGCTTACAAATCTTTGCTGATTATGTTCTGCATGATATGATACCTGCACACTTGGAACTGGTTAGCAATTCAACAGCCTCAGAACTACCTACCCAGCCTACTTGCCTAGAATTTTTTCTTCTTTTGCTTGGGGGTGCACTTAGACTTGCAAACCCATCATACATTTTCTTTTGATGCTTTCCTATCTACATACTACCCTTATTTCTTCCAGAGCCCAGATTAAACTGTTGGACTCTTCTGTTTCTCTACCTATCTAAGAGTCTGCCAAGATTAAATTGTTTGGACAGACTTACAATCTCTATATTCTAAAAGAGGAAATTTAAACCTAGGGAGACCAAGATTAAACTGTTTGGACCTCCCTTTAACTAAAAGTAGCGATACCGGGATAACTTTACAAAATTTGAAGGCAGTTGAGTGAACTTGAAGTAGCCTTCTTCATTTGGAGACTGTTTGAGCAAATATGGAGCATTGCAGCAAGCAAAGTACAACATATTTGGCCTGTGAAATGCCAATCATGAAAAATGAATACCTGCTGCAGCAGGAGCTAACATGTGGGATAGTTAACTACTGCAAAATTAAATGTCTCAGAATGATAACATATCGGTTTACTGTGCTATATCAACATTGCTCTCATGGCATAGTCACTAGCATCTATTTGGATCTCAAATGGTATTTGAAGATTAGGTAGTGCTAGTATTGGTGCTGCACTAATCTTTTCTTTCAAGGTGTCAAAGGCTTTCTGCTGTTTGCCTCCCCACTGAAACACCTTGTTCAATCTTGTTCAAGCATGTAAGGGAGTTGCAATTAAGGAAAAGTTAGAAATGAACTTTCTCCAATATTGTGCTACTCCTAAGAAGCTTCTCACTTTTGTAGCAGACTTGGGTTTAGGCCAGTTTACAATGACTGCCAGGTTAGAGGGATCTATCTTCAATTCACCACCCCCTACTATATGACCCAAATAATTCAAAGATGTTTTTCCAAATTTGCATTTTGAGAGTTTAACATAAAGTTTTTCTCTTTTCAAAACATCTAGTGTCTGCTTAACATGCTTTAAATAATCTTCCCACATTTTGCTAAATATAAGAATGTCATCCAAATATACAATAACAAAATCATCAAGAAAAGGTTTGAGTACATCATTCATTATTCTCATGAAAGTAGTAGGAGCATTAGTTAAGCCAAAAGGCATAACCAACCATTCATACAATCCCTGCTTTGTTTTGAAAGAAGTCTTCCATGCATCTTGCTTTGTAGCTCTGACCTGATGATACCCACTATGCAAGTCTAACTTGGAAAAATAAATAGCTTCTTTCAATTGATCTAATAGATCATCTATGCGAGGAAGGGATAACGATTTTTGATCGTTATCTTATTTAGTGCTCAGTAATCAATGCACATTCTCCACGAGCCATCTTTCTTTCTTACCAAAATGATTGGATACCCACATGGTGATGTGCTAGGTTTTATGAACCCCTTCTCGAGAAACTACTGCACCTAATTCTTGATTTCTACATTCTATAAAGCAGACAAAATGTACATTCCGATGTTAGGCAATGGAGCATCTTGCTGCAAATTAATATCATGCACTATTTCCTTTTTGGGTGGCAGACCTTTGGGTTCTTGAAACAAGATATCATATTATAAAACAAATTTTTCTAAATCAGCTTGTTGTTTAGCATCATAGCCCTAAAATACATTGGTCTTATCAAGTTTTTTCCTTTACAACCATCAGTGAAAATTGTTTGCATGAATTTACAATTCGTTTCATCTTCCCTGAGTTTATGAGAGTATAATTATTCTTGAGCTTATGAGCTCTTACAAAGTATTCGATTCCATATTTAATAAGTAGATACTTGTTCTTAGCTCTATAGAAAATAGCTTTTCTATCATACAAGTAAGGACTTCCTAAAACAATTCCACATAATCGAGAGGAACTATATCTAACTCAACCTCATCTACAAATGCTGACCCGAAGGAAAACTTGAGTTTACATTGTCTAGTCACTCGTAGTTTTTCTTTATCACTTAACCAACATAATGGATATGGTTTCTTGTGAGGTGTAGTCAGTAATCCCAACTTCTTAATAATTACTTCATAAATTAAATTTACTTGTGAGCCACTATCAAACAAAGTATCAATCTTCTGATGCTTGGAAATAACTCAAATATGGAAAAGCTCATGTCTTTTTCTCTAATTTTATTCATCATTAATAGATTGTGCAGAATTACTAGTAGATGCTTCAGAATTTTTACCTTTTATACCCGTGGCTGCAATGGTTGTTTCATCTCCTGAGTCCGACTCCAAATCTTTTTGAATAGCTACAACAATCTTCTTCTTCTTGCCCTCAAACTTCTTAGTTCTCAGCTCCAGATGCAGAATCCAACAATGCTCATCATCATGCCCATCCTTCTTACAGTGAGTGCATGAAGACTTGTTTTTTTGTGCAGTGTTGGCCTTCCTTTCTTTCCATTTATGTTTTCTTTTCTCCTTATTCTTGTTTGCAATGGGCTTGGATGATCCCCCAACTTCTGGGTTCCCATTCTTTTCTCTAGCTTCTAGATGTGTAGCTTGAACATATACCTCATCTATACTAGTGGGATTAAAGATGAGGATTGTGTGCCTCATGTAGCTGTGTAGACCACCTATGTACTTCAACAGAGTCTCAGGTGAGTCTAATGAAACTCCTAGAATCAAAGATCTTTTCCTAAATTCTTGGGTGTAACCTTGTACACTTTTCCCTTTCAATTGGCGAAGAGTTTGCCAACTCATCATGGCTTGCTGCATGTAAGCTAGTGGATAGAACTACTTTTTGATTGCAGAAACAAATTCACTCCAGAGAGAAAGAATCTTACCATGTTTCTTCATGTCAGCTTGGGTCCTGCCTTCCCACCATACCAAGGCAGTGCCTCCGAGGCGTAAACTGGTTAACTGAATCTTACTCTTGTCTGAGTCGATACTCCGCACTCTACAATAAACAACAATTTGTTTGATCCAATTATCCAACTTCTCTGCATTCAACTCTCCATTATATATTGGTAAATCAAATTTAACATATAATTTAATCAAAGATGTCTTCTTTTTACTTTCAGGGCTATTAGGAGGTGTGAGAAAAAATTCTTCTTTCCTTTTGCCTTTAGAGTTGTCATGGAGGAGCGACTCTTCTTCTCCTTTATCTTGTTTGGAGCTTGATGAATCTTCATCTTTATGTTTCCTAAAGTCCCTATACATTTCTTCCACCATTGACTTCAAGGTCATAAAACTATCCATGAATTGGGGATCTGATTCCAAGGGATTTTATTCTAACATTTTCTTCTTGGAATAGATTCTTCCAATTTCTGGATTAGTTTCAACCAACTCTCCTTCTCCTAATTTAAGCTTTGATCTAGTTAGAATTCAACAACAAAATCTAGCACAAGCTTGTCTAACCTTAAACAACCTAGGAGCTTTGATACCACTTGATCTGAAATCACTCGTGAATGATCTTAGTTAATTAATGAAGGTATTACAGACCCATGTGCTGGGGTGTGCCTATGTTATTTTAAGCAATAGATCGATAAGATTGCGAAATACACATGCACTTGAAATAGTAAGAGAAACACAGTAAGCAAATACAAAAGCACAACAAATTTAATGAGGAGTTCACCCAATCCTCTTGGGCTACGTCTCCTGGTCCAGCCTTCAGTGATGGCCTTTCTATTGTGTCTTAAAGAAAAATTTATACAATAAGGAGCTCAATTTGAGTCTCACTTAACAGAGAATGATCAGTAGGATTGTACTTGGATCCCCCAAGTCTCTAGAGTACACAAACTCCCCTTACTGAATCTTGACCTCAACTGGTCTCAGTGGTATGAGTCCAATTTGGTACTCAATACTCGACAGGAATACACAAATGAGTTGCTTGAGCCTCTCAAGCCTTCTTTGGAGTTCAGAAACTCTTGGACTCTCTCTGTTCTGTTTGCTCGATGCTACCTTTGCTCTGCAGGTTAGCTTGGCTTCTCTGTTCTCTACAATTCACTTCTTTCTCTACTTCTGTCTCCTCTACTCTTTGTCTGTTCATGGCTTAAAGACAATATGCTCCCTGACTGTTCATTTCTGCTTCCCAGATCTCTAGATCACTTGCCTCTATCCGCCAAAATTCCCCTGCTCTGTGTCATCATCGCTGTGTAACGATTCACAGAGAGGTGGCCACCTGTTTCCTCACAAACTGAGTGTCAATTCTCTTTGAACGGTCGTTATTTCCGTTGCTCCAAGATTGCCTGCGAAACTAATTCCTCTGCCAACTCATTAGTCATGTCGGACCCCAAATCTCATGTACCTTAGTCTATTTCCTCGTCAAATCTAGTCTTCCATCGGGTTGATTCTCCACCATTGATCTGGAGCCTCCAGATCCTACGGTCTCCGTCTATATTGCGTGGGTAAGTTGCTCGACTGTTACTCACACGATGTAAGCGTTTTTCTCTCTCATCCGCTGGACGCGTGTCACCTAGTGTGTGGCATCGAGCTGAACTAGGCCTTCTGACAGTTTCCATACAATTTCCTGTTTTCCTCATGACCAAGTTCTTGGGGCTTTCCTTCATTGAAAGTTTTGCCCTGCGATACGTGACTAGTGCTTTGCGCTAATCACGTATTAGAAACTTCCTCTGTTTTTGGATCTGGAATTCCGATTGCCAATTTGCATCCATGCGTGGTCTCCATGGGCCAACAATCAGCGCACTTTGACCAAGGGTCCTCATTGTTCCATTCTGGCCACAAATTACCATTGTCCAGAGGTCATTTCTGATAAGATCACTATTCATAAGATTTTGAAGCCTGGCATAATTTGAAATAGTCATGGAAATGTTTAAGGATCCAATTCGGATCACTCAGGTTCAGAAACATTAGACTCAGGTTCTTCGATATCTGATTTGGTTAATTGTGAATATGAACTCCCTCCAATATCTGATTCCGTTTGAATAAGTTTAGTGATTATTAGATCAATTACTTCTAAGTTTGATTCTAGTGTTTGAGGTGTATCAAATTCAAGGGTCAGGTTGAAAAGAGGAAAATATAAGTTCCAAAATATCTACTTGGTCACTGGTAGAAACTGGTGTACGTGGTGATTCTTCCTCTTCGTCAAAGGTAATTTCTTCAATACTAATAAGACCAGGAGGTAGACTATCGGTATTAAGAAGTTTTACTCTCGGTGAACTTGGAGGAGTACAATCTAAAGCGACTGAAGGTGACTCAGGTTCAAAAACATTAGACTTGGGTTCTTCTATATCTGGTTTAGTTAATTGTGAATCTGAACTCCCTCAAGTATCTGATTGTGTTTGAATAAGTTCACTAATTATTAGATCAGTTACTTCTAAGTCTGATTCTAGTGTTTTAGGTTTATCCAATTCAAATTTTTGTTACTTCAGGTTCTATAATAATAGATGTTTCTAGTTAATTCACTTTAGTTCTTGTTATGCTAGAAGTTTTAGGTTCATTTTTAGTCCCAAATCATTTTGACTTTGATTTTTCAGTTTTAATCTTTTCTAGCTGACTTGGCGTATATTCAGGGGGTTGGCCTAACATTCTACGTGATTTTCTTGGTAATTAAACCATGATGAATTTTTAAAATTAATAATTCACATAATATCAAAATCAAACCTAAAGCCTCTAAAAAGTAAAAAACAAACAAGGTAACACATGCTAATAAAACTAGGGACCATACAAACTAACTTGTCACAAAGATAAAAAATACTAGTTGGTGATGAAATCCAACATCGCAGAGATCAAAGTGAATTTTTTTTATAGATATGAGTGATTGGAACTAGTTACACTGAAAACTTTCTCAATGAAACGATCTGGGGCAAGTAACTTTGCTTATTCCATCTCGAGCAAAGATTACCCTCCAAAAAGTCCAAGTGAGTCTAGCCAACATCTGTTCCAGGTACAAAAAAACCTTCCCTCTACCGTCACCTTAGATAAAATCCCTAGTGTTATGGTCACTAAGGTTACCAATTACAACAATTCTACCTGGGGGGACAATTGTAAATTAGATGTACACTCTAGGGTAGAGTAACAAAGCGCAATCCCCTTAAAATCTCCTCATCACGATCAATTAGAGGTTTAATTTCAAGTGACCCCAAGTACCTTTCGGCACTGTTGTAATGCATACAAATCACTTTATGATAGCCAATGAAGTGGGTACAATCACTTCACCAGGTTTGACATGATATCGTGCTTAACTCACGTGTTAGAAGAGATTCCCAGAGAAAAACTGAAATAAATAGATTTCTTTCCCTATTGCAAGATTCTATTATTTGTCTGTAGCTTTGGAAAGTTTACTCACTTCCTTATTTCAAAGCCCTACACTTAAGCTACTGTAGGTGGTATGAGCCCTAAAAGATATAAAATTCTAGTTGATTTTAATTAATGTTGTGTTATTAAGCTGCTATGTACTCAATAGGTAATGAGAGTGAAACTTATGATATTATGACTCAATTCAAAATTCTAATGCAATTTGTAATCTATTGTTCAATGAAATCCCAATTAAGGGAAAGTAAGAGTTTCTTTGATTTTCTTCAAATAAAATGCAAAACTCACAACTTCACCAAAATTATTTTCATAAGATAACCAATTTCACTTTGATGTAATCCAGATGTAGAAATAAACTAAGATTTCAAATTTGCCTAAGAGATCAAATAAACTCAAAATTTCCTTTATCATTTATCACTCGAAATTTTGAAACACATAGAAATCTATCAAGAATTTGGAAGAAATGAAACTTTCCTAATGAATTCTTTAACTTAATGATGTCAAAATGTAACTATGAAGGACTTCAAAACTGAAAAGAAATGATTTCCTTTTTATCATTCAACAATGAAATCAATTCTTCACAAAATATAACAATTTATGAGAAACCCTAATTTGTGATTAAACAAAGAATTTCATCACAAATAAGAAAGATTGATAAGGGATCTAGTGTATTTGATAGAAAAATATAGGAATACAGTGAACTTTTGGACAACCTATCTCTTTTTGATCAATCAACAAACAAGTCAGACAAAACCCTAATCAATTTTGCAAAAGGGATTGATTCCAAAAAAGATTTCACCAAATCACTCAAACAAGTTCAAAAAAGGTATTGGACAATCAAAACAAATATGATGACACTTTCAAAAACCAAAATTTAGACTCTAGATGAGAGAAAACCTATTTTTTCAAAAAATTATAGGAATTGTGTAGGCGAATAGTATGGTTCAATGCACATGTGCTTTATTGCTAGGGAAACAACTGCGCTCTATGGGTGAACAAGAACTGCACAAATATGGGAAGTCCAATAAAAAATAAAAAAATAAAGCAATCAAACCAAAATATCTAAAAGATCATAAATTTTCCAATACTCAGGTCTAGCCTAACAAAAAAGGTCGGAAAGCAAAACCAGGAAAAATAAGAGAACAATAACGTTCCCTAGTGGAGTTGCCAATTTGTTATGGCAGATAAATCCCTCTTGTTGACAAGAATGATCTCCCTAGATTCTAAAGGAAACTAGAAACAAATAGATAATTGAATAACTCTTTCCCTAATCTTATTTCATTCGAATTGTAAATAAAAGAGTAGGAGAATAAGACTCTTACCTATTTGCGAAATGCTTAATGGAGATCCCTACTCTGTCTCAATGAAGCTTCCCAATGCTCAAAAAGACCTGAAATTACAAACATAAGAGAGATCAAAGGCATATGAAATCATAACAATTCAAACAAGCTTAATCTAATGATCAAGGAGATTAGAAATTGAGATTATCTTCATGAATATCAAAAGAAGCATGAATAATTCATCATTTCAATAAGACAATACAATGGAAAAAATGATTCGTTTGTATTAATTCAAGGATAAAGAAGAGCCTTACAACCTCTATCTTGATGTCATGAGGTTCCTCCCAAATTCCTCTAAACCTCTCCTTAGTTGATAATCCTTCCAATCTAAATCTAACAACAGAAGTGTATTTTTCTGAACCCCTCAATCCCTCTATCCTCTAGTCAATTTATAGGCCAAGAGGAAGGAGTTTCAGATCCAAAGTAGAAGGATGAGATCCTCTAATTTGGGGATTAGGGTTCCTTAATGAGAGGGAATTAGCTCCATGATATGAGGGGTATGGCTCGAATAGATATGACCTAGAAGCTTTCAGTTGGGATATATTCGACCAATAATGATTTTGGAATTCTTTTTTCATTTTTACTTTTCTTTGAGTTATGTGCTCGGTATATAGTGGAAGACAGAGCATAGTTCTACATAGGTTTCAGGGACAAAAACTGCAAATGCATGGCAACTAACTAGGAAAAGTGCGTTGGTCACATACTTAACAAGTCATAAAGCCATTTTACCCAAAATTCACATCTTCTTCAAGGGTTTTTTATTGTTTGACTTCTAAGGGAGTATAATGGAACATGTTTATGGATGGTGAGAGATCCATTTTAACGATCAAGTGTCATGGTGAAAAAATGATGTGTAGCACCCTTACATTCATAAGAAGTTCAATCTTAGAAACATACAAAGAAACTTTCAGTGAAACCTTAATGCTACCCTCTTTATTTCTATATCATATCATTACATTGTTTATACTATATACTTTCCAAAAAACCTCATAGAGCTTTAATATCTGACATAACAAATAAAAAAAATATAGGCTACCCGAGACCATATTTATCTACAACATCCTGAGTAGCATCAGGTAGCTGGTTCATGTTCGAATTTATCTACACATCAAGCTCCTGGACAATGTTCATTGCTCCTTCAACTGCCTCCATCATTGGAATGATGTTCACTACTCCTTCAACTACCTCCATCATTGGAACAAGTGCATCACACAGACCGGAAACCTCCTTCAACACACCTATAATGACCATTTCAACCTTTACCTCAATGTCATCAACTTTAAACTTCAAGTTAATCATCACAATATTTAGAGTTTCCATGGGCTTATGCAACAGTTCCATATCTTTCCCTAACCTTGCTAAATGAGTTAGAACCACAATCATCTAGTCTTGGATCTCCTTCACAACTTGATTGGATGATTTGTCAATCATATACACCACAATTACACTACTCCCTATATCCTTAGCTCCGTTCTTGCTATCTGAAATCTCTACTTCCATCTTCCTTGCTATCCTTACCTGCACCAGAACAACTCTTTTCCTCAGATGCATGACCCATCTTCTATATATAACTACATGATCAAATTGAGAAGAGACTCCCATCTTTTATAAATTAATTGTATTCCCCACCTACAACTCCGTCATGACACACTCCTCCATTCAAAGCACTGTCGAAATGTATTCAGGATGATACTATAATGTATTGAACTTGATATCGCCTGCTTTCCCAATTAATAACTAGTTGGGAGATAACCACTTGTCTTGCAACATGGCCTCGATTCTATTTGTGAACATCTATAACTTAATTCCCAACTACCCTCAACATCTTTCGACGGTCGCGTTTCCATCCCAAAGATATTAATTAAGGCACTTAGTACCGTGTTTAACCCGATGATCTGTATGTACTCTGATAAATGCATAAATAAGCCATTCATTATGGTATGCGGCATGATTTAATATCACCATCTATATGTAAAACCCCTTGCATTAATGTCACTCCCACATTATCTTGAAGTTCAACATTTTGATTATTATTGGGCATGGAATCCCCCCAAGGCATGTTTTGGGGCTTCAAGCCCAAGTTTTGACCAAGTCTTTTATAAAAGCTCCACAAATTATGGGAATGGAGTGTGAAGTTATAATACAGCCACAGGGTTGTCTGCCCTCTGTTTTGTAATGTAATGTGGGCTTAATAGACCTACGGACCGTGGGATTGTATAAATAGAGCGAGGCTCTAAGTGTATAGGATAGCAAATAACATGGGAGCATGATAATTATTTGTAATTGAGTCGAAGTGTAAAGTGTGCCTTTGGGTCGTAGAGTAGGAGAAGGCTTTACAGCTGAGTGCGCAGAGGCCTAGTAGTCCGCAACTGAGTGTGCAGGGAAGGTCGAGTCTATAACTATTGAAAGCATTAATAAAGAGAAGTCTACCATATTTCTGTGTATCTTTTCCTGTTTTAATGTATGATTGGGTATAAATTGCAACTGTACTATTTATTTGCTGCGCGAACTCTTATGAATGTGTTGTATAAATAAATATAACGTAAGACATCCAGTTGCAGGAAGATAATTGAATAAGTGTAGGAATATAAGTAAGATCTCAGGTGTGACTTAGGGGAATAGTGCAAGGTGTTGCTCTAGTAGCACAGAAGCTCCATAACCCCTGGTTAGGGCTGCGCGAAGGCAAGTATATCAGGGCGTGAAGGCCTGGGAAGTGTGTGAAACAACCTACACAAAGGGATGAACTGTTGGACCAGTTGAACCTCTCAAACATCTCAAGGGTGCAGAAACCTGGTTCCAGAACCCCCTCATACTACTTCGGGTGAGACCTCAGTTCGCGCTTTCCAGACTGTTGCCGAAAGGGCTAGTAGTACAGGGGTTTGTTTGTCTAATTAACTCTGAACCTGGGTCAGGCCCCAACAAGCCAAAAAATGGTTCCATTGCCGGGACCGAGAACTACATAGAGATGTCTGATGTCGTATCACTGGAATCTGAAAAAGAAAGGAATTGAAGATTGGTTGGACAGAAAGATTCACGAGTTCGTGGCGCAGAGAACAAGAATCCATGACTATCAAAGATAAAGTGGTTAGACTGCTACTTATATACAAAGATCCATGAAATTTTCTTTGCATATTTCCCTACTGATCTATACAAGTGGATTGTGAAGCTAGTAGACAACCAAGGAAGGTGTAAACTCGATAGACCTATTGTGTGGACTCTAGAATTGGTGCACAGATTAGAAGCATCGGAGGATAAAATCACGTGCGCTATTGATCACTAGCCTGATCAAATCATAGGAGGATTCATCATCGAGTTCGCGGTAGACACTTCAGTCAGCTATAGCGAGGCAGAACGACGCTTCCTCAAAGGGCTGTGAGGTAAGTACATTAAATATTTAAACACTTGGATTAAAATTCTATTGTGTGAAAATTGGGTTATGCGAATAAATTGATGTTTGGGGCTAGGCGAAGTGGGAGAATCTACAAAAACAAAGATAGTGTCGAACTAGAAACTATCCCCTTGATTTCACCTCTATGAGGGAGCAAAGAAGAGCTCGCAAAGGTCTCACCAAGAAGTGCGATCAATTTGATAAGGCACATAATTTTGCGCATACCACCACCACCCAAACCACCGCCAGTTTCACCATCTTCACCCCTGTCTTCACCCATACCACCTCCGCCACCACTGCGAAGCAATATGGCAAGCACGATAAAGCTACCAGTGTTCAACGGAATAGGGAATGAAGATCTAGACCAGTTTTGGTTCGTGATTAAAGCTGTATGGGAAGCGCAGGGAGTCACGAATGACAATATAAAGAAGGAAACATTGGTCAACGCTTTGCAGGATCACGTGCTGACCTGGTACATTAAGCATTCCAATGATAATCTAAATGTGGGAATCATGAATATCCAAGCTGCCCTAAACAAATAATTTAGCAGGCCAAAGTCAGAGGCACAATCGATCATTGGGTTCAAGGAAATCACAATGCTACCAGGCGAAACCCCTTTGGAGTTGGATCAGAGACTGAAGTGCACAATTTGTGAAGCTAACATGACGTTGACGAATGAACAACATCGCGAATGGTTTGTAGCATCGTTAATGCCGCATCTACGAAATGTGCTATCAACACAGAGGCTAACCACACAGAATGAGGCCTTGGAGGTTGTGATGAGATTGCACGAGACCCTGATACAAGATCCCAACCCAGGAGTTCAGCAGATTCACATGCAGTGGAAAAACTTGTGCCTTGAGATGCAGAGTTTGAAACAAGACAGGACAGCCTGCCTAGAGGTGTGTGATGAGGTATGGTGCGTAAAGTGCAAGGGCTATGGGCACGATAAGGACCACTGCATGGGGTTTTCAAATTACCTCGCAGGAGGAGGACCAATGCTATTGAGACCGGAGGCACAAGCAGGACCAAGCGCGGTGCCCGCATTATGGTGCGTGATTTGTCAGATAGGAGGAAAGAATGCTACATATAACTGCCGTTTATTGCAAAAGTATACACATACTTCATAGCAGTTGTTTTGTAATTTCTATAGATCAGTAGGCCATGAAGAGCGCACCTATAGAAGTTATGAGCTGCTAATGGATTAGAATCCTACTTATAGAGTTCATGCAAAAATGCGGCCCCTTGACCAAAATGCAGGGATGGCACGAACCAGATTTTAGGGGCCCAGACGAGGCTGAGGTGGAGGAGGACCAGGAAGAGGTCGCAAACAACTGATATGTTACAATTGTGGAGGGCCAAGGCATTATGCCTGCGATTATATGAATCCAACGCGATCATCATGCTTGTATTATATGTTGTTTCATCATGAGATGGAGGATTGTCCCATGTTGATACCGAGGTTGCGCGATAAAGGAGCACTCCAACCTCCCCTGACTCAGACTTTGCAAATCATGAGGTCTTAGTCGTGCGAGGAAGACCCTAATGTGAATATTGTGCTCGAAAGTGGAATTACGACAGGGGATGACAAAGGAAAGCAACTAGAAGAAAGTACTTGGGTTCACAAGGCTCCAATGAAGGAACCAGAGTTTTATTTGGAGCGCGCTAAGGAGGCCTTCATGGAAGCCAAGAGGAGCTTTGCTGATGCCTCCACTTCAGGGAGTAAAGACAGACCAGAGCCAGAAATGGACCCATCGATGCTCACCATGTTCCTGGAAACATGCATGAAGCTGCTGCGCGATAGCAAGGCCGTAAAGGGGTTGCAGGAACTCATAAATAGATGCATTGGGGCTGTGCAAGGAGAACTGCACGTAGTCTGGAAGCTCAGAAAGCACACAACACGAATGGGAAGGGAAATGAGATTGACCACACAGATTGGAGAATATGATATGGATCAAGTGATTCTGGATCTAGGATCAAATTCGAATGTCTTGCCAAAGCAGACAAGGAGTGCATGGGAAGGCCTACACTGTAATGGTCTCCTATCCAACTACGAATGTTGAACTAGCAAAAGTTCCTACCTATGAGGAGATTGCATGGAATCAAAATAGATATTGAAGGAGCAAGTGCGCTAGCAGATTTTGAAGTGATAGAGATTGTTGATGACAACAATTCCTACCCCGCGCTATTAGGAATTGATTAGGCCACTGACATGAATGGGGTGATAAATATGAAGAAGCACAAGATGATTTTTGAGAAAAAATCTTTGCATGTGGTTGTACCTTTAGACCCTACAGAAGGATCATGCTATACAAAGCCGGTGCACGACGACGATAACGACGATAACTTGGACTGCATCTACAAGATAACCGCGCGAGAGAAAGACTAGGTGAATCTAACTGGGGATGGACGACTCTCATGGGAGTGTGAAAGTTATTGCACATCGGATTTAGATGAGGAAATAGAACGATGGCAAAGCTGGTTACACGAGGTAACCACATTGAACTGTAACATGATGACAAGATTGCTGCACTGCGCATCAACGGAGGTGAGGGATCTACCTGCGTATGATGGGTTAAGTGAGGTGGATTAATTCTTGAGTAGATTTGAAAGTGAGGTGCCAGAATAACAACATTTCGAAGCTTTGAAATGGGTACTGGGCACTACGCCCACAAAGTGGTGGGGTACGCACCAAAGATGTTTTGAGGATTGGTACGAATGCAGAAGGATGATGCACATGTGGTTTGGGAAGCCTCAGATTTGATTGACGGACAAGATTGCTGGACGAGATGGTCTATGTACCTACTTATCCCAATGGATGTAGGCATATGGTTCGAAACCTACATGGATGCACACAGTCTTTGCGCAAGGAGACACGGTCAATAAGCAGGTGCAGGCAAGGCAATGGTGCAAATGACACCTCCAGTTGGAATCATGGAGTATGGAAAAACCAAGTGCGTAGAAGGTTATCCATGAAGAAGCCTTTAACAAAGTGTACAAAGTGTCGAACAAGGTCCACAATGAAAAGTGGACTGACTAAGACTTGTACGTACCAATGGTTCTATGGGCTTATAACACGGCATGTAAGAACCTGACCGTGCAGGCACCGCCGAGGCCGGAGTATGAAGTGAACGCTGTAAGTCCCATAGAGCATGAAAAGCCTAGTCCTCACATGGCAGCACCTGTAGATACGACGGTTCACAAAACCTTAGAAGATGAAATCTAGAAGGGAAATTTTAGGCTCCATGAACTTGAGAAAGAAAGGGTGCGATTAAGGAAGAAAAGTGCTCTAGTAGAAGCGGAAGTCAAGAAGTTGGAGGCTGAGATAAAGGAAGATTTTCTTGATAAGAAGACCAGGGTAATAAGATATGGTGTGCATGATCATGATGACAAGTTTGAGGACTATCACTGCGAATTAATCAGTCTAATGCTTTGGCTTGGATCGCACATTACTAAGCGAATCAGCCAGGGTGGCATTGCAGATGATACAATGCGCAACACCGCCAGTAACAATAAAATGTGGGTATTTTTCAGGAAGAGTGATGGAAGATTGGATGACACCCTATACAGGTGGTGCTGCCACATGAATAGCCAAGGGAAGTACAGTCTTAGCACTCCAGGCAGTTGAAAGGAGGCGTAGGACTATAAACTACTATGCCTAGGAGATGCACGATGTTGGAGCTATGCGCAGAAGCAAAGAGTCATAGGGTTTGCGACTGCGCAAGAGGCGCTACGTTGCCGCGCAGGTTGGCCTGAAAGTGACCATTGGAGTCACTATTAACGATGGGATGTTTGACTTGAGACCAAATGGAGTGGGAGATAGGCATTTAAGACATGATTTATGGACAAGATTTGGGAAAATCTGCCACCAAGGGAGCATTAATGATCTGGATTTGGGGGGAACAGTCGAATTCAAATTCAAAAGGTGATATAAATTGCAAAGGGCTACCCAACAAACAACACTTGGATATTTGTGAATTGAGCAATTGTATACCCCATGTAGCCTGAGCAGAGCCCTGTTTGACTTGTGTCGAGTGTTCATTGAGCCCTTGAGTACGCGAGCGATAGATTTCTGGTCGAACACAATTGACAGGGCTCTTTCGGAGGCCACAAAGTATGCTTCACTCTGGACCATAAAGGATGCAAACAGGATCCGAAACAGTAAGATATTTTGGGTGTTCATGGAGATGAACCTTAGAATGGGGATCAACCGCAAGCTGCGGTTATCCCCCACTATCTACAACAGCCTATAAAGTTTTGTAGAGTTTAAAGTAGACCTTCACAAAATATACATCAGAGCATGCAAGGACCTGACTAAGCAATGGAGAGAGCTACCCTTTGTAGCCATGGACGATGTAATCTTTAATGTACTGGAGACATGGTCACCAGAGTGGCGCGCTCCAAACATCGCGACAATGGAAAAGACTACGGTGCAGAGGAAGAAAAAGGAGGCTAAACTACGCGTAGCACAACTGGCAGAAAAGAGAAGGAAGGAGGCAGTGATAGCAGAAGCACAGGAGGCATGGGACGTTGCACAAACAACAGCTGAATAGAAAAAAGCAGCAGCAACAGCAACAACACAGGAGGTAGCCACGAAGGCACGTGACGGCCAAAAGTCACCTTCGCATGGGTAGGAAGCAGAGGAAGAGGAGGGAGGCATGAACACACAAACTGTGTCCACACAGTTGAAGCACCAACACCTGACCGAGTGGACAGGGTCGCGCAAGAAAGTCAAGGCATCAAATTTGTCGATTGACCCGATCACCCTTATTGTAGGTGATTTGCACGAAATTGGTGAAACGGTGCGTGATGTCACCTCCGAGGCCCTCCAAAATTTTATGCAGGAGATCCAGATTATGTTGGGGGACCTCAGAGCATAAGTGCATGAGTTGCAAGTGTGCACTCCTCAGGCTAGTACCTTTTCGACCAGCCTCGCAGTCAAGACAACGACAACAGAGTAGATGTTGCGTGCTTGGGTAACAAATACCATAGTGCTACCGGAAGGGGCACTGATGACAAAAAATTAGGCTATTAGGCCTATGATCAGCACCCTGATGGGTATCAAAATCAATGTGGTTGCAATCTTGCAGGAGACATTATATGTTCTGCAGGATGGGATTACTGTATAATTGCGGGCTAGGGAAAGCCGCGCGTTGCAAGTACTAAGGGAGCATAAAATAGACATGGAACAATTGAGCTTGCAGTGCAATGAAGTCGTGTCGTAGAATCAACAACTAGGACAGGTATTGGATGAAGCTTGTCAAAGCGTCCCTAATCTGGCCATCCTAGACAACACACTAGCAGAGGCGCGTATCCACAAGCTATCAGCAGGGGTTCACGAGGCATGGGAGGAAATGAAAAAGTTTCAGCTCAAGCTAAAACTTCAGATCACAGAGCTACGGTTGAAGGCACAACTGTCCACCCCTACGGGAGTAAGAGAACAACGCGCTAGCACTATTATAGCGGGACTGGATGAGATCGGCAGTGCAGTGCAAGAATGCACCAGAATGTTGGAGGAGTCCTTTGAGGTCCTCACGAATCTACAAGAGGACCCAAAAATCCAATGTTTAGAGACTAGGTGCGAGAACTCTAGCAGCAGTATGACAACGTGAAAGGAAATGCGTAGATGGTGGCCCTCACTGAGAGGCTCGCACGGATGCAACAGGCCAAAGGTTTGAAAGAACAGGTTGACGCGACACGACACAAAGAAGTAGTCCTAAAGGCATGCATTCAGCCTTGGATCGACAATGCCTTCACCATCATAACTACAATTGAAGGCAAGCTCGCACAGATGCAGGGAACATAGGCACAGATGCAGGGAACATAGGTACAGATGCAGGGAACATAGGTACAGATGCAAGGAAGCAGTTTCGACACTGCGGTTTCGGAACAACATGTACATGAGATCCAGCAGGCAGTTGCTCAGTGCTCTGCTGACCTTACAACAGTTCAGACAGAGTTAGAGGGACTTTGCGTGAAGATCTCCATGTTGACAGAGTGACTCGAGGGCGAGTCACGATGTTTGTGTTGAGGGCCTGTTGGACATGGAATCCCCCCAAGGCATGTTTTGGGGCTTAAAGCCCAAGTTTTGACAAAGTATTTTGTAAAAGGTCTGCGAATTATGGGCGCGGAGCGCGAAGTTATAATAGAGTCACAGGGTTGTCCACCCTCAGTTTTGTAATGTAATGTCGGCTTAATAGACCTACCCATGGTCCGCGGACCATGGGATTGTATAAATAGAGTGAGGTTCTAAGTGTATAGGATAACAAATAGCATGGGAGCATGATAAGTCTAAGTAATTGGGTTGAAGTGTAGAGTGTGTCTTTGGGTTGTAGAGTAGGAGAAGGCTTTGCATTTGAGTGTGCAGAGGCCTAGTAGTTCGCAGCTGAGTGCGCGGATCCCTGCAGCTGAGTGCGCAGGGAAGGTCGAGTCTGTAACCGTAGAAAGCATTAATAAAGAGAAGTTTACCATATTTCTGTGTATCTTTTCCTATTTTAATGTATGCTTGGGTATAAATTGCAAGTGTACTGTTTATTTGCTGTGTGAACTCTTATGAATGTGTTGTATAAATAATTATAATGTAAGACATCCAGTTGCGCAAAGATAATTTACTAAGCGTAGGAAGATAAGTAAGATCTTAGGTGCGACTTAGGGGAATAGCGCAGGGCACTGCTCTAGCAGCATGGAAGCTCCACAATCCCTGGTTAGGGATGTGCGAAGGCAAGTATATAAGGGCGTGAAGGCCTTGGAAGTGCATGAAACAACCTACGCGAAGGGACAAACTGTTGGACTAGTCGAACCTCTCAGACATCTCAAGGGTGCAGAAACCTGGTTCCAGCACCCCCCCATACTACTTCCGGTGAGACCTCAGTCCATGCTCAACGGACTGTTGCCGAAAGGGCCAATAGTATAGGGATTTCTTTGGCTAATTAACTCCGAACCTGTGTCAGGCCCCAACAAGCCAACAATTATTCTCCCCTTTTACGTGAAATTTGTTAAATTCATCAAACTTTTTAAGCATAATCACAATCCTTATTAACAACGAAGAAGGTTCAAAATCAAAAAGATGTTTGCTTCTTAGGAGCATTATACATTTTTGGATCACCACCATTGAGTCACCTATAATAATCAAATTTTTAATGCCTTTGGAGCTGCTTATCTTCAAGATTTTCCAAAGATAAAGCGCTTCATCTTGGTTATTCGAGGCTTTCCCAAGTCCCCACGTGAACTTTGTTTCATATTTTTCTTCGAGGTTAAAAATCACCCCTCCCACTCCTGCCTCCCTGAATAAATAATAATATTAATAAGTACATGTTCATAATAATTTCAAATTTATCATATAAATAAAATGAAAATTCTGGACTACTCTCTTTCTCCCAGAAATCACATCTCCAACATGCACAAATTAACTCTAGAAGTTATATATTCATTTCCTTATTTTTTACTAGATGATCCCTTTACATGCCCTTGTAAATATGACAATAAAATGGAACTATTGTACAACAGTCAAGAAGATCCATAATTCAAAAATTTTAGGTGGGTGTATCTATTTGGTAAAAGTGACAAAAGGACTTTCATTTGACCTCAGCTACTCAAATTAACAACCTCAATAATCTTTCTAACATAGTGAACCACATCCACATCATATCAAAATGGTCACCATAAACATCCTGTTAACTTTCTTCAAATCCTTATTACATCTGAAATTGGATTTCGTGATTTATTCCTCTTCTCCAAAATTAGAAAAAACAAAAATTAGGACCGCATCGACGCTTTGCAAGGTAAAAATGGGTCTTGAAACAACAGGTTTTTCCAATGTCTCTTCAAATCATGAATTAGTCTTCATACATAACTTAACATAATTAACATAACATCATATATTCCATGCAAGCATATTGAAGATCATAACAAAAGGTTTGTTGACGGAGTTCACCCCTCCTGGGCTACATCTCTAGGCTTGTCAACATGACTAGACCACTCATATATTTAGTATCAAATGAAGTACATAAACATTTGCTGCTAGTAAACATGTGGCTATTAGCCTTACAAGGTAATTTTATCCTACAAAGAACTCTCACAAACAAAATCAACTCAAAGCATCTCCTACAAATATGACATACTCCAACTGAAATGAGCTAAAAGGAGCACATGAACACTTCAATTCCACATTGCAGCGCATAAACAAAAGTTTATGTTGAGAGAAGTTAAACCTGAGATGAACGCTGCAAGTTACAATTGCTACAATAGAATTCTAAAGATGAGAATACCTCTACAAGGTCTTCTCCATGCCCAAATACCTTCCAGAATTTCTTCCAAACCCTAACTGACCCACACACCTTTAGTCTCAAACCTATAAAACGGCTCTGTAGATGTGCTAAAATAAGAAATTAGAGGTTAGCAATGGATTCTTGACATCCAAAAGCCCCTAAGTGGACTATTTCTGAGCTCAATTTGGACAAAAAATCCAAAAACTATGAGCTCCCAAGCTCTCTCATGAACTTGACTATTAATGATCCTACAAATTTGACCTTATGTTTAATGGTCCTACAAATCCGACCCGAAATTCACTAACTGAGTGACAAATTCACCCTTCGTCGGTGCATTTGGTTGGATGATTAAATTTTCCAATGACCCCATAAGTCCGAAAATTTCGATCATATTGGCACATAGGTATGAGGGCTGGGCCTTAAAGCCCACTGTTACACAGTAAAATGTCACTGCCATCATGCCAGTCACCCTACTGTGTTGTGAAACCACATTCACCTATACTCATGCTCCTCAAAATGGCTAAAAAACCCTCTTTGCCTAAGTTAAATGAATCATCGCGTTTGTTGGTCAAATAACCGCGCTGACGGGCGGAGGCCAATGTATCTGATGCGCTGCCAGCGCGGAAGCACACGTCTTTTCCGCGCTGGTCCCATTTTACGAATAGCGCACCCTCCGTTTGTCCTGTTGCGCGCTGACCGGACCTCCTCTATAGTTGATCTGCGATGTCTGCGCGCCAGCCCAGTGTCTCACCCGCGCTGATCCTGTTTGGGCAAATTTGTTCTAACAACCCACCTTCTAGATCCCTCCAGACTTGGTTGTTAGCATTGTTGAGGTCGCCATCCTTTCTCTGGCATGTCTGTTCGACTGACCATCCACTTATCTTGGGGGAAAGCTCATCCTTTACCTATTCATG
>APFE031228694.1:0-29960 GCA_000404065.3 Pinus taeda | reverse complement strand
TTAGTTATGAGTAATATACATATGAAAACAGGGGAATTAGTCATGCACCAGTATGTTGCCTTTCTTGTAGATGCTTCAGCAAGCTTAGTCTTGGAAGAGACAACCTTTCTGCAACCCCAGCTACCTACCCAACTAGATTTCCTAGCATTTTTTGTTCCTTCTTGGAGGGTGCACTTGGACTTGCAAACCCTTTGAATGCCTTTTCCTTTCATTGGCTTTTTTGCTTGCATCTCCTATCTAACACAACTCTTATTTCTTCCAAGGCCCCGGATTAAACAGTTGGGAACCTTTGTTTCTCTACCTAGCTACTTGATCTGCCAAGATTAAACAGTTTGGACAGATATTACTCTCTATTCTACAACATGGAAATTGAAAACATGGCATGGTCCAGATTAGACTGTTGGACCACCCATCAAAAATTGAGTTCTTATCAAAACTGATACAGACACTGCCTTCTTAGGGAAATATGAGATCTTTGCATTTGCCAAAGCAGAGCATATTTGGACCTTTGATATCAATCATGAAATATGAAACCTATTGGTATAGGTATCCAACACGTACCATGCACTGCACCTTCTGCTGTGCTCCGTATCCTCGCACTACGCTTTCTCCTGTGCTGCGTACCCCCGCACTCACGCTGTGGATTGCCTGCGAACTTCTAATTAGGGCCAATTTAACAGTCCTCCAATGTGCCACAGTCAGTCAAATCCACAGATATGTTCATGTGCCCAAGAGATCACGACCTATCAATAGATTTTCCTTAAGTTTTCTCCTTGATTTAGATCTAGCTTTTAAAAACCAATCACTCAAAATTTCAGATCTTAAGATATTCAAATTTCACAAGTATGTAGCCAAGAGATCTCCTTTCCTTTTTATAGGCAAGCCTTTACTCAAACCACGGACCAAAACCATAGGATCAAATATGTCGGGCTAAATACCATGGACCATTCATAAATATTCCCACGTGCACGCGCTTTTCTGCATTGGAGTGAGTGAAACTGGGCTCCGCACCTACTTAATGGAGAACCTGCGAGAATGTCCGCACTTCTTGGTCAGAGAACTTGCGGGTCTGCATCTTCTCTTACGATCACCTGCGGGAATCTAATTTTTGATGATTTTGAGTGCCTGAACTGAGATCTACCATTTGACTGAGTTTCCATCAAGTACAACACCTGTACCATAGATCCAAACCATAATCATAATGCCAACAACATAAGGATTCTAAGGCATTTTGCAGGCCATGCGATGCTTGTCAGTGGATGGGGAAGCCATCATGGAGGGAGGAACTACCCTTAAATCCTCAAATTTCATTGCAGGTGTTTGACAAATGTGTAATTGACTTTGTGGTTCCGATACAACCACTAGGGAAAAATATGGGCGCACATTAGATTATTACTGCGACTGAGTATTTGACAAGATAGATGAAATCACCGCTGGTGAAAGAATGTAGCACTGCTACAACTAAGAATTTTTTGTTTGAATATGTCTTGACAAGGTTTGGGTGTCGTAAGATATTGATGAGTGATAGGGGTACACATGTTCTAAATGAAATAATTGCCACGATGCTTGAAGAATTCTAGGTTTATCATAAAAAAAGTATGCCCTATCACCCTCAAGCAAATGGTATGGTTGAAGAATTCAATAAAATCATGGAGAATGCATTGACAAAGGTTTGTAACATTAAAAGGTATGATTGGCATGTATGCATACCAGCAGTCCTATGGGCATATAAGATGACATTTAAAACATTGACAGGCCAAACTCCATTTAGGTTGGTCTATGGGATAGAGGCTTTGATGCCCATGGAGTATATTGTGTCGAGTCAGTGTATTGAAACATTAACTTATATGGCAGATCATGAGACTATGGAGGAGCACTTCCTGTAGTTTTTGGAACTTGAAGACAACTAGTTTTTAGCAGGATTTCACCAACAGGTGGAAAAGGAGCATGAGAAGGCCTGGCATGATCGAGATATTAAGCTGAGAACCTTTTAAGTGAACAATTTGGTCCCACTCTATGATAGAAAATTCACGAAGTTCCCTGGGAAGTTTCAAATGCATTGGCTGGGACCCTATGTAGTCAAGGAAACTACAAATGGTGGCACAATTTAGCTTATGAAGCTGAATGGAGAATTATTTCCAAGAAAAGTCAATGGAAGTCGATTGAAGTTGTATAAAGGGGATCCTTCCCCTGCGCAATGACTACATGATGGCAGGAGAGTCTTAGTACTCTAGGAAACTATAGGGAAGTGTGGGACTATAAAGTACACTGCCAATAAAGTGGAAAAACGAAGTGAGGGGGCTGTGTGATGGAAGAAAGAAGTGTTCCAGGAGGAGCTGCACCAGGAGGGATGCACCATGGAGGTTGGTGCTACGCAACAGGGTCCAAAACTAACTTTTGAATGCATTGTAGCTGATTGAATTTTTAAAACCAAATTAGGAGGAGCGGGTAGGCTACATTTATGGCGCAAATATTTGGCAATTTGTTTCCAAATATTCATTTATGATAGGAATTTGGAGGGGATGGTTGGATTTGAATTTGAAATCGCATATAAATCTAGCATGCTAACCTGCAGTAGAACACTTTGCCTTCTGAAAATCACTTGTGAGCCCTCTTGTCTTCAGTTTATGAACCTAGAATATTGGGGATATATTTTTAAACACCCAAGGCTAGCTAACATGTCTGAAACCTTTCACAAAGCCTTCCTGAATAGAATGATGACCACTGACCCCGTAGAAGCCACAAGCTATGAAGTCGCAGCCCTTGAAATCGCATTAGCCATGGAATATACACCTTCGGTACCTATGGCATCGAGGTCGCATATTCATAAACCATCTGCTGGTAAAGAGAAAGAGAATAAAGTAGAGGTTGTTCCAGTGTGACACTCGCCAAGGAAGAATCCCACTAATATTCGGTAGAAAGGAAAAATGGATAAGTCCAAGCAACCTCATGAACCCATGGATCTTGATGAGGAAGAGCTTCACGGAGGAATTGATGAGATGAAAGTTGAATGGGGTGAGCCTATGACTCACCTCCCGAAGTATATCCCACCATGACAAGGCAAAGAGAAGGTCTCGAAAGATCCAGACACCGACAAGTTTATGGTTTCTACACCACTGCTACCAGAGAAGGTAGTGTTTGAAGGCATGCTCTTAGGGTGCATTCTTGTGCTTAAAATGGAAGATTGGGATCTAGAGGATCATGATAAATTCTCCCATCTAGCATCGAATAAGTATTTAGTGAAGGTATACTATTAGGAGACTGGAGTAGCATGCCTAAAGCCAATGAAATGGGTCACGGGAGTTGAAAAAGTAGGATTATTGAATATGTTGTACATGCCACATTTTAGCAGGACAACCATAAACATGGTCTATATGCAAAGATTGCTAATGTTGGTTCATGATGGGTGTCTCTGGTTGGGAGAACCCATCCCCATTATAGATATGCTAATCCACCACATCACAATGTTTCCATACCAAGGGTTGGATCTAGCCAAGGAGTTCAGAAGAAAGACCAAGGAAAAGCAACTCGAGGACAAAATGAAGAGTGAGTTTGGCTTAGTATGGAAGTCGCACATATATTCCATTAGCTCCATTATAGAAAAGTTGGTGTAGTTTGTCATGCAGATCTTGGCTTGTAAGTTCATGAGGAAGTGTCACGTGGATGAGATTCTGGAGCCAGTAATTTAGCTTGCGGCCCAATGTGCTAAAGGATTGTAGTACAATTAGGCGCAATACCTTTGTAAAGAATTTTTACTCAATTGTCGCAAAGTGCAGGATGATTGCAAGGAATTCCATTATTCCTGGTTACTGTTATTGATTGCCCTAGTCTCATGGAGGT
The DNA here is from genome assembly GCA_000404065.3 of Pinus taeda. Classification (NCBI taxonomy): domain Eukaryota; kingdom Viridiplantae; phylum Streptophyta; class Pinopsida; order Pinales; family Pinaceae; genus Pinus; species Pinus taeda. The sequence continues at coordinate 26,120 of APFE031228694.1, read as the reverse complement.
TTCCAAAAGACATTCAATTCCCTCCACAGGATGTTGACTTACCAGAAGCCGCGAAGTTTTCTTTGCTCTGGGTGACAAAGGACCCTGCAAGGGTCATGGAGATGAATATGTTATGGGTATTATTCAAAATTGATCTCTGCATGGTAATCAACCAGAGGCCGAGGTTGTCGCTGACCCTCTTTGAGGAGTTGGAAGCTTATGTAGAATTCAAGGAAGATTTTCACAATGTTTCTATCCACACGAGGAAGGATTTGAAGAAGAATGTACGTGGTGACTGAGACAGAGACAGATGTACAAGATATTGTGGGGGAATGCCCAAGAGAGTGGCTGCAACCATCAAATCTTAATGCAGGTACAAGCAAGGCCGAAGAAATTTCCTCTGCTTAGGCTACAACAGTGCAGAATAAGAATGAGGCTAAGTAGACCACAACTCAAGATAAATATGCACGATAGAAGAAGGAAGTTGATGCTATGGAAGTTGTTGAGAAAGACCAGGTGGCTAAGAAGACCACTATCAATGTTGAGGAGTCTACTTCTCAGCATTCTGAGGAAAAAGGAGAGGTTGATGTTGAAGGAGGCGGTGGTGAGGAGTAGAGAACTCCCTTTAAACTACAGAAGAAGACCAAGGAGACAAATTTCGTGCCTAGAAAGAACTAGAAATCCAACAAGCACTCACACATTGATCCAATGGTCCTCACTGAGAGGGACTTGGATGAAATCAGCAAAAAGGTCCATGACACCACGACGAAACTATGGACACAGTTCGAACAACAATACCTACAAGCATTGGGGAACATTCAGAAGGATCTGTGTGACCTGTAGATTCAGATGGGACAGCTACAAGTGAGTGTTGGTCAGGCGAGCAGCATTCAAGTGAGGCTGTAGCAAGCGAGTGTGACTGTGTTGGATATTGATTTGACTCAAGACCTCAGAGTCATTCCACTACTAGAACGATCCCTGCGTGTGCCGTCAAAGTAAGGAAACACTTAGTTGGCATAGATCAATTATGTGGGTGTCAACCTAGCCGTGCTGCCTATTCAGGCCCTCCACGAACTGCATCAGGGGTTATCATACGAGCTCAAGGTCACGGAGTAGAGCGTGTTGTTAGTCATCAATGAATTAAAGATGAAAAATGAGAAAATATTTGAAGAAAAGACATAGGCGCTAACGGAAAAGGAAGAACTGACCATGCAAAGCTAGAGCTTGGATGCAGCTATTACACAAGCATGTAATGTGTTGCTGAAACTTAATATTCCCGAAGATTCAGCATCGACAACGAAGATTCGAAAGTTGGTTGCCGTAGTTAGGGAATCAAAGGAGGAAATCAGCTGAGTCCTATGTGAGTTATAGATGCAGATCACAGAGATGCAGTTGAAGTTATAGCCAACCACTCCACTAGAGGTTTGGGAGAAGCACGGAGCAACCATCGAAGAGGTAATTGCCACTTTGGATGCAGCAGTCAAGGGTTGTACATAAATTTTGGAGCAATCAATGGAATTATGGACGACTCTCGAGGAGGACGAAAATATGAAGAAAATTGGTATAGATATCCAAGAGAAGAAACAACAACTTGACGAACCCAGGGTGATTGTCTGCACTTTGGCACCATTCTAGTGCTTCGCTTGATTGAAGGAAGGAAAATAGTTGCAAACACTGATTGAGGAGATGCAAAGAAAAGAGGCCATCATGAAGGCTAGGACACAACCATGGCTAGAGGAAGCTAGCCAACTCACTCTGTTAGTTTAGGAAAAATTGAAGACCATACAAAAGACATAAAGGATGACGGGCCTCGCGGTGGAAGGCCCTATTACAGACAAGCTGGTCGAAGAAGTAAAACAGGTTGCGATGCAGGGCACCACTGATTTGTAGGTACTGAAGGTGGAGTCTGAAAACTCTGGGCAAAGATTGTTGCACTAGTTGAGTGAATCGAGGGCGCGTCACACAATTTGTGTTGGGGGCCTATTGGGATGGGTTCCTTGGGGTAAGTTGAGTCAATTTTGAGTAAATTTTCTAATCTCTTTTTGTGATGAATGTAAAGTCTCTACAAAATGTGGAAGTGCAGTTTGTAGCTATTAGGATTCAAAGGGGCTTTAGTCCCTTGGGTGGGTAAGTGATAAAGTGGTTCTGAGACCTAGCCATGCTCCAAAGACCATGGTATTGTAAAGAAAATTTTGTATATAGATGAGTCATAGTGAGTCTTAAAAAGTAACTTTTAGTGAAGAATCATTGTCAGGGAAAGGTGCTAAGTTAGGAAAGGTTTGTTTCTTATATTTAGGCAAAAGGGGAAGATTCCCATAGCTGAGTGATCAGAGACCTTAGTAAGTTTTCAAGTTGAGTGTGCAGGCCCCTACAGCTGAGTGCGTAGGGAAACTATGTTTGTATCTGAATGATTATGCTTAATAAATACTATTTTGAGACAATTATGATGCATTTGTGTCTTAATTATGACTTCTGTAAAGTTTATGTATCTTCGCTATATGTTATGATTTGTATGAATTAATGCTTATTTACCGCGTGAAACTAGTAGATCGATACACTTTATGCATATTAAGGATAATTAAGCACCTTCACAGGTTTAGAAGTCATTTAGATAGATTTACAGTAGTTCTCTATTCGGAAGGGTTAAAGGTGCACAACGGTAGATCTAAACATTAAGAACTTTGGGAATCCATCACACAACCCTATGGATGTAGAAACCTAGTTCTGTCATCCCCCATTACTACTTCAGATGAGACTACAACCCACACTACATGGGTTATTGCTGGAAGGGTTAGTTGTTAGGGTTTTTTCAATTGGTGCAGATAAAGTTGAACCTGGGTCAGGCCCCATCAAGCCAACACCATAATACAACTTATGAATGAAATTAAACACGTTCGAAATGACCAAGGAAAAAGCACTAACAAGCGCTCATAATATTGAAACGATCCTTTGAAAGAAATAAATGAACTATGGCTTATAAAACTGAGAAAAGAAACAAGTTTAGATGCAAAGAAAGTTCAATTTGTAGTTTAGTGTAAGTAACCAACACACTACACTACAGTGATATACAAGGGAAAGCAATCAATCACCCAAGGCAAAGGATAAAGACCTGAAATTCCATGATACAACCAGGTTTTCTTTGCAACGTTGGAAATAAAAAAAACACAAGTATAATCTAGGGACTTCATATTAGGCTCACAATGTCATAAAAACGATCAAGAGATCTATCACCAAACTAGGAAACCAACAAAAAACATGTCACACAAACTAGCACAAGGTAAAAGACAAAAATAGAACTCCTTAAGGAGAGAATATTTGAATTGTATATAACCTTCAAAAAATATAAAATTATAGATATAATTTTGCAAATGAGGTCTTATAAAAAAAATAGCAAAGTCACCGGATATAAAAAAATAAGAAAATAACAAAAATTTAGAGTCAAAATTTTCAAAAATATTTGGTTACTAAATATATCTCATAAGAATATCATATTATATATTAAATGAAATCTAGGGAAATTACTAATCCAATGGTTTATTTTGATGTAAAACCTAGGTATGTATGAAATTATATTGCAAAAATAAATCTTCATGACTATCAAGAAAAATCAAAAGAGTAGTTGATTTTCAATCAGCCATATCTTCATCATCTATTCATTGTTTTAGATTATTTTTCTTTTTAATTTCATATGAAATTTCTAAGAGAACTTAGATATACAGTTGTTTCATTGAAATTTTGTATAAAATGTCACATGATTTGATTTGAAAATTATGACCTATTTTTCCTTCTTGTTGTTGTTGTTGTTGTTTTTAAATAATTTTTAAAACATCATGATCAATTTAGAAAAAAATAAAACAAGGGATGGAGAAAGTAGATAGAAGTCCATACCAAATTATTTAGAAATAAACAAATGAAGGGATATAGAAAATAAAAGGGGAACATAAAGACTATGAATTTCTCCTGAGTGTAGTCACCAATTCTTGATAAGGAGTTGTTTCTCCATGGATCTCACCTTGAGATATGCTAAACAATGTGTCAATAAGCAAGCTCAATCCAAAATTGCTACACTACAACCATTCACATTCATATTAGAGACAAAAAAAGTGAGTGTTCATGCCTCAAACCTTGCAGAATAGTGCAGATTATACATGTCTCTCACTACTGAAGATCCCGCCACTACCTAGATATCCCATTCTAGCCATTAGACTTGAGCTCCTTCACACAAGAACAAACAAATACAAGTCATGCCTCCGTGGAAGTCAAATTAGCTAGAAAATCTTAATACAATAAAGAAATTAAGTTTTTCATGTCATGAATAACACTAGAGAGGGAATAATTTGTATTCATATAAATATAAAGAAAAATATACCTTGGTAGTTGGATAATTTCCTCTTTGATCCCCATTTATTTTATCTTCTCAACTTATCAATGGACTAGGCTCATCTAATGTGCAAGGAAAGATGGATTTTGAAATAATTCACTAGCATGATTGCGCTTTCTCTCTATTACTCTCCCTCCCCCTTGGGAGGGTCTCACTATATAGGCCTTTCCCAAATCCACGAGGATGTATCTAGACAACTAGGGAATTGAGAAGTTAGGCTTGATGGCACATGAAGTTTGTGTATAGAAGTCATGGATAGACTAGATGGAAAGTGAACCAAGAAATTACAAGTCATACACAAGTTTCATTTTCAATTATGAGCTTTTCGTAACTCACTAAGGACCGTCTTCTCAATTATGAAATAATTATTATTTCATAATTATGAAATTGTGACAAATATAGTAAATACATATCTCTTCAAGGTATTGTAACACACACATGCACACAATATTTAAACCTAATAAGCAAGAATAATTGCAAAAATATCATTATCTTCATACTTATGACACCACTTATATGACATCACCATTGTGATGCCCTTGCATGGATGAAATTGTGGCCTTAGGTGGCACACTAAGCATGGGATACACATATTAGACACCTTGGGAATTTTTAGTCCCCTTATGGGCAAAATGAAGCCCTTAGTGGAAACATACACAAAGGAGACAAGAAATATTTTGATGTTTCATCACAAGCATCCATGTTTCACTAATGGTTTGGTAGGTGTTTATATAGTAAGTTGTTAAAGGGTTGTTGTTGGGTATGTGTTATATTCTTTGGAATACTATCCCCACATGTGATTTTTTGTGTTGAGCATAATGGAGGTGTCATGGGGGGTACCAACCAACCTTGTTTGGGGGGCTCATGAGGTGTGGGATCCCCATTGTGTGGAGATTTAGGGATATTTCTCCCCAAAAAATTAATTATGGGTTGTTTTTTGCATCTATTTTTTAGAAGTTTTCAACACGTGGTTTTCACTTAAAGTAATTTTATGAAGCATTTTGGTTTATTCCATGATTTTTCAATTCTAGTTAAGGAGCAACTATTGTATTCTATTTCATTGTTAATGAATTGGAAGTTTATGGATACCATAGAATATACATATTTTATTGTAACACTATATAGGGAATATATACTAAAAAATATTTCTAGTTTTCCTAGTCTCAGTTTCCAAGGTAAAATATCTATGTAAATTGTATGTATGTGCATTGAATTAATGTATGTAGTCATTAAGTATATAGGGTTAAAAATAATATTTAGTATAAGAGTAGTTTGGATTCAAAGTGATTCCTTTGTATTTAAAGGGTTTAGCTCAAGCCTATAGAAACTTTTTGATAGTGGGAGATATACGAAATCAATTCTTATGGTGAAATAAAACAATGAGTAGTTCAATGGTAGAGACTGGAAAAATTAATGGGTAGAGTTATGAGCTATGTAAGCTCAAAATGGAATATTTTTTGGTTAAAAAGTATTAGTGGATCATTATGGATTTAGTTACTACATTAACAATGATTTCAACATAAGACTACAACAACTTGGATCAAAAGGCAAAGAGAATAATATGGCTGTATCTCTAACATTCAATATTAATGAATGTTTTAGGGAAAGCTATAGTGAAAGCATTATGGAACAAGTTATGTGCTTTATATCAGTCTAAGTCCCTAGTGAAAAAAAAAATCCTATGAAAGAAGCTATATATATTAAGGATGAAGAATGGGTACTTGGTGATAGAGCATTTGAATTCCTCCAATATTGTGGTAATTCAACTATTTTTTCAAGGAAATGTTTAATGATTTAGATATTTTCCTATATATAGTATTGTAGGTCATTATTCTAGTTTGAAAATTCATACATATAGAATGAAGGTGAATATTCAATAAAAAAACATGTAATTTACTACTAAAATTAGTAATTTTTTTTTAAATATCATCCATTTAATCATATATATGTAAAAAATAGGCAAATTGTTATCCAAACTTGTGAATAATTTTTTCAGAAAATGTCCAAAGAATAGCCCATTTGTGAAATTTAGCCGCCAAATTTTCCCCTAAATTATGAAAATATTAAGATATCAAATTAAGATAAGTGATCAATGTTTTGTGTTGTTTACCATATTTTTGGGACAATCTTTACTTCCATAGCTAGTAAATGAACTACTTCAAGCTTTGATGAAATGGTTTCATTCTTGTTATCAAAGGAGATGAGATGGAGAAATATGGAAAGTAAAAATACATATATGCCTTATTTGAAAGAGGATAATCCCATGAAAGAAATAAAAATAATTCTGTAAGTGGGAGATATAAATTTAGAGGATGATCTAAATCTCTAGAAAAATTCATAAAGCTATATTTGGGATTTGTAAAATAAGGGCATTACAAGAAATATTATAGATCCAAAAATGTTGATAAAAGGAAGGGATTTGATGATGCTTATCCTATAGAAGCAAAATCCTCCTTGGATGAAGGATAGGATGTGCACTTGGCGTCTTTGAGTACAGATGTAGATCATGAGCCATGGATGGTTGAATTTGGTGCATCCTTTCATATCTCTCTTCACAAGAAGTGGTTTCATGAGTGTGAAAGATATGATATTTGTGATGCTTTCCTGGAATATGACAACATCAAAAATCATAGGAAAAGGAAAACTAAAATTGAAGCTCATGGATGGAAGGATTAAAACACTCCTACTATTTTGCACATCCCAAGATTGGCTAGAAATTTTACTTTTGTAAGCAATATGAGTGATAAAGGTGTAAATATAGTGTATGAAAAGGAAACTTGTAGGATGGTTCGAGGAGATTTGGTATTGTTGAGGGGAGTTTAGATTGAAATTCTATATAACCTATTGGGGAAAACTATTAGTGACAAGTGCAACAATTCCACTGTCAATGAAAGTCGAGCTGAAGAAGGAAAATGCCTATAATCTATGGAGAGAATACTATGTTGTGACATCAAATGTTGGGATATATTAAAGAGTGTTGAAATAATAAGAGGAGGGGGGATGAGTCAGTATTTAAATCAATTTGAACAATTATTACATATGTTCATTTTAAATTTTTTTAGCAACCAATTATATAAGCATCATCAAAGAACACATAGTCAAGTCATAAATATCATACACATAAACACAGATTTTAGGTGGAAACTCATAAAGGAAAGAAACCACCATACTTATTATCTTATTTACTTCAATATTTTCTTGCATAAGTTCACTGCCACCAACTAGTAGGAAGGAGCCACTCCCTTGCAAATTTTTTATCGAAGCCACTAGCAGGAAGCACTCACTCCCCTATAACTTTTTGTTGCCACCCACCAACAAGAATGATACAGGGGATCACAAATATGTTCAAAAATTTAAAGTCCTCAAATTCTCCTAAAAATGACGCAAAATCGTAGATATCATCATTCTGATTTAAGCAACGCTTGAATCGCCTGAATTCAACACCGTATGAGGAAGTTATCACGTTCTAAAGTTTTTGGCAAACAGTAAAAAGGTTAACTTGCAGGGTTCACTCGGTAGTGTACGGATTCCATGTGGAAGTCCATATGCTAACATGGTGCTAATGTTAGCAGGGTGAATATATAGTATGGCTGTCAGACAGGCCAATCCTATGAGGACAAGTGGCAATTTTATGTTGGTTGACAAGATTGTGCTTGGGCCAACCAAAGGTTGCCACATGGCCCAATGAAAGGTTTCCATGTGTCCCTATGACTAGTTTCCACATGGGCTAGTTTTAGGCACACAAATGTTGTTTGTTTAACTGACCGACCTCCATGGATTTCGACCTCACCACCACAAGTCATGCTCCTTACCACTACACCATCGGGAGTTCTTGTTATGCATAGCGGGATAGCTTTATTTAAACTTTTAGTGTTTGGCTATTTGGGGGAGGGTTTCCCAATCAGCTCGCCCAAATGGCCCATCCCTAAGTTATATGTCATGTTTAGTGATCGAGGAGAAAGGAAAATGGGTAAGGTGTATGGCCCTAACATCGATTCTACGTTATAAATGTAACCACCAGCATAATAAACGTGAGGAGAAGGCGTGTAACACCCTACATTTGCCTATCCCATAGTCATATTATCCATTATGCAAATAGGGGCGGGGTCAGTGGGGTGCGTGGTATTTGACCCGCACCCCCAATCACATTATATGCCACCTCACTGACCATAGGGCGCATAATATGGGCATAGATGCCAACTAACCATATGACAGATTAGACTCGACACGAGATGTATCGTGGCCAAACCCATGTGAAATTGCCACCTTTTATATCCACTAAAGTGGAATTTCATTGCTATTTTTGATAGAAGGTTGATTTTGCATAATAGTTAGCAAGGAAATGAAGAAGCAGGCCTAACTTGCCCATTTTTCAGCGTTTTGAGCCTAGGAAGAGCCTACATAGGGTTTTTTGGGTGTTATAGACACAATGGAAGTGTTCTTTTTGCAATTATAACATTTGATGTTGATTTAATTACATATTTGAGCATATACTTTAAAGGGCCAACATTGGAAGCTAGACCTAGAGATGTAGCGGAGGAGTAGTGAACTTCATCATCAAATTGTTGTTTTTTGATGATGCTTGTTGTCTATTTTTCACTGTTAAAATATGCAAATTTTAATTAGCTTCTTCCCTTTTTCAATATAGACCCATTTCCCATATGACATAAACTAGCTTGCAAAACATTACATGAAACCTTCAATTTTTAATTTCATATTAGTTTGGTATCAAAAAATGGTTTTTGTGAAGGTTTGTCTATTCTTGCAAGTGTTTTTCTTGAATGAATACAATGTCTAAATTGAGAAGAGGTGGATTTCTTGAAGAATCAAACCCTGAAATTGGTTCAAGGAGGTCACGGACTCCAAAAAATCCATCTGTCATGGCACATGAAAAATGAAAAGAGCTAATGTTCAAGGATGAGAGAGATTTTAGAAAGGATTTGTATGATATGTCTAAGATGGTGAAAGTGTTGTACAATGAGAGGACAACAAGGTTGCAAGGAGAGAGTCCAAATCAACCAAAAGGTAATGCTGGTGATGGGAGCAAGCCTCCACCTCCACTTCCTCCTTCACCGCCATCTACACCTCCATCCTCACCTCCTTCACCTCATAATCCTACTCCTCCTCCATCTCCAAAAGGACATGCTAAGTATCCTTTGGTTAAGGTTGATGTCAAAATTGAATTTCCTGTGTACACTGAGGAAGTAAATGCTAAAAAATTGGATAATTGGGCTTGTCAAGTTGAAGTCTATTGCAGGATTCAAAATATTGATGATGATGTCACTAAGATATAGCTTGCTTCTCTTAATTTGGAAATCATAACATTGATTTGGTGGGAGGTGAGAACTCAAGAATATTTGAAGAGAAGTGGTAAAATTATCTCTTATTGGAATGATTTTACAAGTACATTAAGAATGAAATTTTATCCATTAGCTTACATGAAAAAGTAAATTATGGATTAGCAAAATTTTAGACAAGCTAAAGGTCAGAGTGTCCAAAGTCACAAGAGTTTAGAAGAATAGCTTTAATCTTGGGTTTTGAATTGTCTTCATAAGCTACTCTCCGTAAATACATAGGTGGGTTACATAGTTATTTGATACATACTATACTTATGTTTAATCCCACCAATCTAGATGAAGTATGTGTTCAAGCAACTCATTTATAATCAAGAGGTAAGAATGTTCGTCAAGAGACCCTTTCAAATATGGAGACAAAGGAAAGGGAAGACTTAAAAGAAAAGGAAAAAAATTTCTACTATTAATAAAGAGGGAGATAAACTTACCTGTAAACATTGTCCAAAAGAAGGTCGTGATGAAGACCATTGTTGGAAATTACATCCATAAATGAGACCAAAGAAGTTCAATAACAAGTGGAAATAAAAGACTGATGTTACAAGCCAACAAGGTCTAGAAAGCCTATAGAATCTCAAAACGATAAAAAAAGAAGTGAGATTTTCCATATCAGGTTCATTACAAAATACACAAAAGTTGATACATTGTTTGATAGTGGATCCCATGTCAGTCATATTTATGAAGCAATTGTCAAGAAACTTAATCTAGAAACTACACCTCAAACTAAAACTTACGCTTTGCATTCAATATGTTATGATTCCAAATTACAAGTGACAAAAAAATGTTAACTCAATATTTCCATCACTACTAACTTTACAGATGAGGTAGCGCTTAATGTTGTACCAATTGATATTTGCGGAATTGTTTTAGGGAGTCCATATTTGTATGAATGAAAATACATATTCTATTTTCATGAGAACAAATATCATATTTTTTAAGATAGAATTTAATATATTGTTAGAGCACATTCTAAGAAGATGAACTTATCTCTTGTTAGTGTCTGCCAGATGAAAAGGCTTGTAAATCCTAGTAAGAATTTTGTTTTATTGACGATTAAAGCTAAATATATTTCTGAATTTTAAGCTTTCACAGGATGTGATTCAAAAATGAAGGATAAATTGGTTGAAGTTTTTAAAGCTTATGAAAATATGTTTCAGGAACCTGAAGGGTTACCTCCTAAAAGAGGAATTCAACATGAGATTCACTTGTAGCAGGATGCACCATTTCCAAATATTGGCATGCATAGAATGTCAGTTTCGGAAAATGAAAAAATCAAGAAGAAAATTCAAGATATGCTTGAAAAATGGGTCATCAAGCCTAACACATCTCCTTGTGGGTATTCCCTTATTTTTGTTCCAAAGAAAGATGCTACATGGCACATGTGTGTGGATTTTCAAGCTTTGAACAAGATCACAGTAAATAATTGTTATCCCCTTCCTAGCATTGATGATTTTCTAGATTGATTAAAGGAAGTTGTTTACTTTACTAAGTTGGATTTGAGAAGTGGTTATCATCATATAAGGATTGTTGAAGATGATATTTGGAAAACTTCTTTCAAGATAAAACAAGGTTTGTTTGAATGGTTAGCTATGTATCAGTTTGAGGTTTGCAATGCACCTGCAACATTCATGAGAGTTATGAATGATGTGTTGTGACCATTCCTTGATGATTTTGTCATAGTCTACTTAGATGACATTTTGATTTTTAGTAAGACTTGTAAAGAGCATGTCAAGCATGTGAAACATGTTTTAGATGTCTTGAACAAAGAGAAGTTGTATTTGAAGATGTCTGAATGTGAATTTGGGAAAAGATCTTTCATTTATTTTGGTTCATAATATAGGAGGGGGTGAGTTGAAGATATATCCCTCAAAAGTAGATGTCATTTTGAATTTTCCTAAACCAAAAAATGTAATAGAAGTTAGGAGCCTTTTTGGAGCAGCCCAATATTAGAGAAAATTTATCGCTAACTTATCATTCATTGTAGCATCATTACATGCTTTGACAAGTGTGAAATAGGTCTTTGAGTGGGGAGGAAAGAAAAATAAAGCCTTAGACAGTTTGAAGGATAAAATGAGTACATCACTAGCTATAGCACTTCCAAATCTTAAGCAGCCATTTGAAATTCAAACTCATGCAAGAAAATATGCTATTGGAGTAGTCTTGATGCAATATGGTAAGCCAATATGTTATCATTTTGAAACCTTTACCAATGCAATAATTAACTATCCAACTTATGATAAAGAGTTGTATACTTTGGTATAAAGAATGAATAAATGGAAGCATTATTTGATCGGTAAAGAAACAATTGTATATATTTCTCATCAACCGTTTTAATATTGACAATCACAAACGAAGATACAATAAGCTAGACATTTCAGGTGGATGGGAATCCTACAACAATTTCATTTTGTAATCAGGTATAAGAAAGGTATATACAACAAATTTGTAGATACGTTATCAAGGCCTATTCTTAATGAATTTGTTATTCTTAAGCATAATTGAATCACTCATGAATGTTATATTGAATATTATGTTCAAGATCAATATTTTAATATGTTTATGCAGATTTGAGTAAGGAAATGATATTGAAGAGTTGGATTATCATGTTCATAACAAGTTGTTGTATGATCTTGGAAATTTATGTGTTCCACAGGTTGAAAGAGTCAATGTCATAAGGGAAGCCCACACTTCTCTTATTGCTGGTCACTTTGGTGTAAGGAAAACAATTGCTCAAATTAAGAGGTATTGTTATTGGCTTGGCATGAATGAAAATGTTTCAAGATATGTGAAAGAATGTTCCATGTGTACTACTAGCAAGCCAAGTAATAGGAAATTGGGTTTGTACACTCCAATTCCTATTCCTTCTTGTCCTTGGGAAAGTATTTCTATGGATTTTGTTGGGGGACTACCAATGTATAGGAAAGGTCATTATTACCTATATGTTGTTTTGGATCATTTTGACAAAATGTGTGTGTTGATGCCATGTAAGAAATACATTAGAACTAAACATACCGTAAATATGTTCTTCCAAAATGTATGGGTTCATTTTGGGTTACCCACTTCTATTATTTCTGATTGAGATTCTTGATTTCTCAGGAAGTTTTGGTCAAGTTTATGGGAACTCATGGACACAAAGCTAAAGAAGAGCACCACATTTCATCCCCAAACCGACGGCCAGACAGTAGTGAAAAAATTAGTAGTGCATCTCCTTAGAGGATATTGTGGTAAGCATCCTAAACTTTGGGATGGGCACTTACATTACATCTAGCATGCATACAATCATGCCAAGCATTCATCTACAAATGTACCTCCATTTCACACTTTTTTGGGTTATTTTCCAAAGCCCCCTTTGGATTTCATTTTTAGTAAAGATATTATAGTAGAGGGACATAGTGATGTGGAAACATTCAAGCATTTTATTGAACAAATTTAGTTAGTACACCAAAGAGTACAAGAACAACTATAGAAAGGTAAAACAAAGTACAAATAAAGACATGAAAATTATCCAGTTGATCATGATTTCTATGTGGGTGGTCAAATTTACTTGTATATCAACAACTAAAGACTACAAGGTGAAGGTATAAATTTCAAGCCAATTAGATATGGTCCTTTCAATATCTTGGAGAAGATTGGAAACAATGATTTTCGATTAGATTTACCACATTAAAAGAAAGTTTATTATGTTGTGAATGTAGAAAATATGATATTATATGAGCCTCCAATGATTGATGATCAAGAAGAGAATGTTCAGATTCCATATATTAAAGAATTTTCACTTAAGTATTTAAATGAGTTGCAAGAAGACTCAATTCTTGACTTCATAAGGACTTCATGCAGAGGTAATGTGGAGTTTCTTTGTGTGGGGCTCAAAGGTACTAACCTAAGTAAAACAAGGTGGTTTTTGATCGAGAAAGTGAGGGAGTTGTGTCCTCACTTACTTGTTGAGTAAAAATATACTTTTGGTGGTCCAAAATATTTTGATGGGGAGGAATCATCTAGGGGATAACAAATATGCTCAAAAAGAAAATTGTTCAAATTCCCCCAAAACTAGTGCCAAATTGTAGATCTCATCATTCTAATTCCAATGATGCTTGAATCACCTCTATTTAACATCACATGAGGATGTTATCGCAATCTAAAGTTTTTGGGAAATAATAAAAAATTCAACTTACAGGGTTCACTAGGAAGTGTATGGATTCCACATGGCAGTCCATAAATTGACGTGGTATTGACATCAACAAGGTGATTGTGAAATATAGTTTTTAGATGGGCCAATTTTGTGAGAACAAGTGGAAGGTTTCTATTGGTTGATCGGATTGTGGTTGGGCCAACCATAGGATGTCATGTAGCCCAATGAAAGACTGCCAAGTGGACTTATGGAACATTGCCACATGCCCTAGCTTTCAGAACCAAAAATTATTTGTGTTACTGACCAACCTCCATGTAGTTCAACCCTATGATCTCACCTCCATACTTCACATGCCTTAACACTACATCATCAACAATTCTTTTTATACATAACGAGCGAGTTTTATTTAAATAGTTAGTGGTTGGTGGTTTTGGGAGGGGGCTGGACTGGTGGGCTCAAACAACCGGACCGACACCAAGTTATATGGAATATTGCATGACCATGGTGAAAGGAATAGGGGTGAGGGGCGTGGATCTATCCCCAATTCCATGTTATCAAAGTAACCATTGTCATAATAAATGAGAGGGGCAGGAATGTGACACCCTATTCACACCCAATTTGTAGTCATCCTAACTGTTATGTGACCAAGAGTGGGACCGATGGGTCACATGGCCTTTGGCCCATGACCCTGGTCATATTATATGTCAAGTGACCAACCATAGGGTAGAGAATAGGGTGTGGAGGCTAACTCCCAATCTGACAAATTGCACCCGACACTACAAGTTTCATGGTTGAACTCGTACACAATTGTCACCTTTCATATCTTCCAAAGAGGAATTCCATTGCCAGTTTTAACAAAAGGTCAATTTTTTAGAAAAATTAGCAAGAAAATGAATATGGTGGCCTAAATTGGCCATTTTAATCCTTTTTGAGTCCAGGAGGAGACTACACAGGGGTTTCTGGGTGTTCTAGACACAATGATAGTGTTATTTTTAAAATTTCAGCATTTTATGTTGATGTAATTACATATTTGAGCATACAATTTAAAGGCCCAACATTAGAAGCTCGACCTATAGATGTAGCCTAGGAGGGGTGAACTCTATCATCAAATTGTTGTTTTGTGAGGCTGCTTGTTGTATATTTTCCATTTTTAAAATCTACAAATTTTAATTAGTTTGTGTGCTTTTTCAATATTGATCCATTACACATAAGACATAAACTAGCTTGCACAACTTTACATGCAATTTTTAATTTCACATTGGTATCAAAGAATTATTTTTGTGAAGGTTTGACTATTTTTGCAAGATTTTTTCTTGAATGATTACAAGGTCTAAATTGAGAAGAGGAGAAGGAGTGCTTGAAGAAACAAACCCTTAAATTAGTTCAAGGAAGTCACAAAATCCATAAAATCCATCAATAATGGCACATGAAGAAGGATAAGAGTTTATGTCTAAGGATGAGAGGGATTTTAGAAAGGTCTTGTATGATATATTTGAGATGGTGAAAGCATTGTACAATGATAGGAAAACAATGTTTCAAGGAGAGAGTTCCAATCAATCAAAAGGTAATGGTGGTGATGGGAGACAGCCTCCACCTCCACCTTCTCCTTCACCTCCATCTACACCTCCATCCTCACCTCCTTCTTCACCTCCTTCATCTCATAGACATGCTCCTCCTCCATCTCCAAAATGACATGCTAAGTCTCCTTTGACTAAACTTGATGTCAAGTTTGAATTGCCAATGTACAATGGATAAGTAAATGTTGAAAAGTTGGATACTTGGGTTTGTCAAATTGAATTCTATTTAATCATTCAAAATATTGATGATGATGTCACTAAGATCCAGCTTGCTTCTCTTCACTTGGAAAGTGCAACCCTCATCTCGTGGGGAGGCTAGAATTGAAGAAGATTTCAAGAAAAGTGGTAAAATTTTGTCTTCTTGGAATTATTTGGTAGCTAAATTAACTAGGAATTTTATCCATTATCTTACATGCAAAAATAAATTTTGGATTTCAAAAATTTTAGACAAGCTAAAGCTCATAGTGTCCACAGTTACACATAAAATTTAGAACAAGATATTTAATCTTTGTTGTTGACTTGTCTTCATAAGATACTCTCCTTAAATAGATAGGTGGATTACATAGTTATTTGAGACATACTATACGTATATTTAATTCCACCAACCTAGATGAAGTATGTGTTTAGAAACTCATTTAGAATCAAGAGGTAAGAATGTTCTTCAAGAGACTAGCAAGAAACCTTTCAAATCTAGAGACAAAGGAAAGGGGAAGTTTAAAGGAAAAGGAAAAAACAATGTGATTGTTAAGAAAAAGAGAGAATCTTACCTATAAAAATTGTTCACAAGAAGGCCATGATGATGATGATTGTAGGAAATTACATCCACAAATGAGACCAAAGAAGGTCAATAGCCAGGTGAAACAAAAGATGTTTGCTACAACTGAACAAGATCTAGGATTTGATTCAGGTGATGAAACCAAAATAAAAAACCACGTGAATGAAAGGTATAACTTCTCATGCAAGTAATATCTCTTCTATTAAGCCGATAGAAACTCAAAATTATAAATAAAGAAGTGAGATTTTTCATATCAACGTTATTACAAAACATACAAAATCTATTACATTGTTTTATAGTGAATGCCAAGCCAATCTTATTTCTGAAGCAATTTTCGAGAAACTTAATCTAGAAACTAGACCTCATACTAAACCTTACCCTTTGGGTTGGGTATGTGATTATGAAAAATTAAAAGTGAGAAAGAAATGTAAACTCAAATTCGCCTTCAATTCTAACTTAATATTTGAGGTAGAGCTTGATGTTGTGCCACTTGATATTTGTGGAATTTCTTTAGGAAGTCCATACCTGTATGAATGAAAAGCCATATTCTATCATCTTGAGAATAAATATAACATTTTCAAATATGGAATTGAATATATTTTTCGAGCACATTGCAAGAAGATTAACTTATCTCTTGTTAGTGTTGGTAAAATGAAAAGGCTTATAAATGCTAGTAAGAATTTTGTGTTGTTGATGATTAAAGCAAAAGATGCTATTGAATATGAAGCATTCACAAGATGTGATTCAAAATTCAAGCATGAATTGGCTTAATTTGTTATCACTTATGAAAATATGTGTCAAGAACCAAAAGGGTTACCTCCTAAAAGAGGAATCCAACATGAGATTCACTTGCAGCAGGATGCACCACTTCCAAATATTAGCATGTACAGAATGTTAGTTTTGGATAATGCAAAAAAAAGGAATAAAATTCAATAGCTACTTGAAAATAGGGTCATTTGGCATAGCAGCTCTTTGTATGTCGCCTATTGTCTTGGTTCCAAAGAAAGATGGTAAATGGTGCATGTGTGTGGATTTTTGAGGTTTCAACAAGATCATAGTAAAGAATCATTTTCCTCTTCCTCACATTGATGATTTGCTAGATCAGTTAAAGGTATTTTTTTACCTTACTAAGTTAGGTTTGAGAAGCATTTATCATTAGATAAGGATTGCTAAATATTATATTTGAAAAACTACTTTCAAGACAAAGCAAGGTTTGTTTAAATGGTTAGTTATGTCGTTTGGGCTTTGCAGTGCACTTGAAACATTCATGAGAGTTATGAATGATGCGTTGAGACCATTCCTTGATGATTTTTTCATAATCTACTTATATTATATTCTAATTTTCAGTAAGACTCTTGAACATCATGTCAAGCGTGTGAAACATGGTTTAGATGTCTTGAAAAAAGAGAAGTTGTAATTGAAGATGTCTAAATGTGAATTTGGGAAAACCTCTTTGGTTTATTAGTGTCATATTGTAGGAGTGGTTGAGTGAAGATTCATCCCTGAAAAGTTTATGTCATTCTTAATTGGCCTAAACCAGACAATGTAACAGAAGTTAGGAGCTTTTCGGTAGAAACCAAATATTGGAGAAAATGAATCACTAAATTCACATTCATTGCAACACCATTACATGCTTTGAAAAATGTGAAATACATTTTTCAGTGAGGAGGAAAGAAGCTAAAAGTCTTTGACACTTTGAAAGAGAAAATCAGTAAAATACCAGATCTAGAACTTCCAGATATGAAGCCGCCATTTGAAATTCAAACCGATGGAAGAGAAAATTATATGGGAGTAGTTTTGATGCAACATGGTAAGCCAATATCTTATCATTCTGAAACCCTTACCAATGCAATAATTAACTATCCAAGTTATGAAGAAGATTTTTATGTTTGGTACAAAGCGTGAAGAAATGCATTCATTATTTAATGGGTAAAGAAAAACGAAAAGTCTATGGGAGCATTTTTTATAGAACATGGTAAGCCAATATGTTATCATTTTGAAACCTTTACCAATGCAATAATTAACTTACCAACTTATGAAAAATATTTTTATGCTTTGGTACAAAGTGCGATGAAATTCATTCATTATTTAATGGGTAAAGAAATGATTATGCATATTGATCATAAACCTTTACAATATCTACAATCACAAAACAAGCTACAACAAGCTAGACATTTAAGGTGGATGGAATTCCTACAACAATTTAATTTGATAATCAGGTTTAAGAAAGGTATATACAACAAAGTTTGTAGATATATTTTGAGTGATATTTTTAATTCATTTTTTATTCTTAATCATAAATCAATGATGCATGAAATTTATATTGAACAATATGCTCAAGATGAATATTTTAAAGATGTTTATGAAACTTTGAGTCAAGGAAATCATGTTGAAGAGTTGGATTATCATGTTCATAACAAGTTGTTGTATCATCTTGGAAAGTTATGTGTTCCACGTGGTGAAAGAGTCAATGTCATAAGGGAAGCCCATGCCTCTCTTATTACTGACCACTTTGGTGTAAGAAAAACAATTTCTCAAATTCAAAGGTATTGTTATTGGTCTTGCATGAATGAAACTGTTTCAAGATATGTGAAAGTATGTTCCATGTGTGCTACTAGCAATCCAAGTAATAGGAAATTGGGTTTTTACACTCCACTTCCTATTTCTTCTCATTAAACTAATAAATAAAAAAATTGAAGGTTTCATGTAAAGTTTTGCGAGCTAGTTTATGTCTTATGGGTAATGGATCGATATTGCAAAAGCACGCAAACTAATTAAAATATGTGGATTTTAAAAGTGAAACTTAGACAACAAGCAGCATCACAAACAACAATTTGATGACAAAATTCATTGCTCTTGGGTTACATGTATGGGTCCAACTTCCAATGTTGGCCCTTTAAATCATATATTCATATATGTAATTACATCAACATACAATGCTCAAATTGCAAAAATAACACTACCATTGTGTCCAAAACACCTGAAAACCCATGTGTAGGCTCTTCTTGAACTAAAAACGACTGAAAAATGGCCAAGTTAGGCATCCTTCTTCATTTCCCTACAAAATATTATACAAAATTGACATTTTGTGAAAATTGGCAATGAAATTCCTCTTTGGAAGATATGTAAGACAACAATTTACGGGGTTTTGGCCAAAACACCTACCATATTGGGTACAATTTTTTAGATGGTTAGTTGGTGTCCGCACCCCTATTCTTCACCCTTCAGTCATCGCGCATCATATAATATGACCGAGGGCATGGGCCAAAGGCCGTGCGCTCCACCGAACCTGCTCCTGGTCGCATAAGGGTTAATATTACTATGGGTTGGGCACAGATAGGGTGTCATGCACTCACCCCTACCATTTATTCCACTGGTGGATATGTTGATAACATGGAACAAGGGCTAGGGACACATGACCCACCCCTCTGCATTTTGACATGGTCATGTAATATTCCATAAGACGCGGGGCTGGGATGGTCGGGCAAGATCACAGCCCCGCCTCGCCCCCAAATTGCTAACTACTAACAATTTAAATAAAACTCACCCACTATGTATAACAAGAATTGTCGAATGTGTAGTGGTAAGGTGCATGACTTGTGGTAGTGAGGTTGTGGGATCAAACCCCGTGGAGGTTAGTCAGTTGAACAAATAAAATTTTGGTGCTGAAAACTAGCTCACGTAGAATCCTTCCATAGGGCCACGTGGCATCCTTTCATTAGGCAACATGGTGGCCTATGGTTGGCCCAACCCAATCATGTAAATCAATAGAAACTTGCCACTTTTTCCCATGGGATTGGCCCATATAACATATGTACTACACAATCACCCTACTAATGTCAGCACCACATCAATGTACAAACTGCCACATGGAATTCATACACTGCCCAGCGAACCCTGCAAGTTGACTTTTTTACTATTTTCCAAAATCTTCAGAACATGATAAATTCCTCATATAGTGCTGGAGTGAGGTTATTCAAGTGCTAATTGAATTAGAATGTCGAGATCTATGATTTGGTGCCAGTTTCAGAACAATTTGAGCACTTTGTTATTTGAGCATATTTTTTATCCCCTGGATCATTCCTCCCCATTGGAATATTTAGAACCACCAAAAGTTTGTTTTTACTCATAAAATAAGTGAAGGTACAATTCCCTCATTTTGTCGATCTCAATCCTCCTTGCTTTACCTAGATTGATACCTTTGAGCCCCACTCAAAGATACTCCATATTAACTCTATCTGAAGTCCTTATTCTCTTGTCGAGAATTACATCAACCTACAAGAAATTTAAATATTAAATAGAAAAATATTTAATAGATGGAATCTGAACATTCTCTTCTTGACCATCAATCATTGGAGGCTCATACAATCTCAATTTTTCCACTTTCACAACAGAACAAATTTTCATGTGTGTCAAATCTAATCTGAAAGCATTGTTACCAATATTCTCCAAGATTTTGAAAGGACCATATCTGACTAGCTTGAGATTTTTACCTTCACCTTGTAGTCTTTCCTTGCTGATGTACAACCAAACTTGATCTCCCAATTGGAATCCATTATAAACCTGATGCTTGTCATGTATTGCTTTGTACTTTGCCTTACTTTTATCTAGTTGTTATTGTACTCTTTGATGCACTAGATGAATTTGTTTAATGAAATGCTTGGGTTTGTCCACATCACTATGTCCATCTACTGTGATATATTTACCAAAGATGAAATCCAAACGACATTTTGGAAAATAACCCAAACAAGCTTCAAATAGAGATACTTGTGTAGATGAATGCTTGGAAATATTGTAGGCGTGATGGATGCAATGAAAATGCTCATCTCAAAGTTTAGGATGCTCACAACAATATCCTCGAAGGAGATGCACTATTGTTCTATTCATTACTTATGTCTGGTCATTGGTCTTCAAATGAAATGAGATTCTCTTCGTCAGCTTTGTGTCCATGAGTTCCCATAAACTTGACCAAAACTTCCCGACAAATTGAGAATCTCGGTCATAAATAATAGAAGTTAGTAACCCAAAATAAACTGATACATTTTGGAAGAACATGTTTGCAGTCTATTCAGTTGTAACATGTTTCTTACATGGCATCAACAAACAAATTTTCTTTAAATGATCCACAACGACATATTTTATAGAACCCACTAGGAGGAAGAATCTACTCCCTTTTCTTTCTCAGGTACCAACTTATCACTGACTACAACACCCCACCCCACATTTACCCACTTTTAGAAGAAAACGAGGGTAAACATGAGTTTGAAATTACTATGCATGACCCAACATCCAAGTTCAAGTTATGGAGGTGGGTTTTAGTTTTGTGAAACTTACTGCAACCTCCTAGGGACACATGACCACCCAGATGTTAGACAACATCCAGTGGTGACCTTTCGCTAAGATGGAACTATCTTTTTGATCCATTTTCCTTTTCATCTACATGTATGTTCACCAGTTCATGCGGCCAGATTCTTTCAGCTGCAAGCAGAAGTCGTCCTTCATGCGGCTATAACTGAGATTTTTTGGTTAAGAGGGTGTGACCAGAAGTCATCTTCCATATTTTTAGGGCTAGACTACTTGCCTCTCCCCAGAATTATCCAGAACTCTTCCAACAAGGTTTGTGCATCTATATTCTTAATTCAAGGTATTTTGTTTTTCAAAACTTGTCGAACACGTGGAACATTTCGACAAAAACTTGGTAAACATAGTACTTGTAGGTAATTAATGCGTATATCTTCACGGATTCATTAGTTTTATTAAAGGTTCATCAAGAAGGCTTACTACCATCAATTACTTGTTACAACCAACACATATTAGGTCATGCATTCATATAAGTAATCAAGATCCCATCAAACCATGGAATTGAACCTTAACAAGATCACATCATATAATAGGAAATATACCATGCATGTAACCAAAATTTAACCAGAATGAAACCATGAAAAAACAGTTGTAAAATCACACATTCAACCATAACTTTTGATCATTTTTGTTCATAAAGAATAACACATATTAACATATGCATAATTCCAACCAAGTTAGGTACTTCCATGTACTACCTGACCATAGATTAGGCTAAATCAAATCTTTGATTCAGCCCAATCAACCCCATGCTATATTCCAAGCATGGATGTGGGATCTCATGGGAAAACCCAAAAAATTACCAAAAAGGGAATCCATAGGTTATACCACCTCTAGCCTCAAGCCATAGTGGTATCAGCTAAACTAGTCAAGAGATCACCAAAACAAAACAAAAAACTTGGATACCTTAGAATTCCTTCACCATACCTAGAGGAATTTTTTGTCTCCACCTGAATCCTAAGGGTTTCCCAGAGAAAAATATCTTCACCCCTAACCATTGGGATTTTCTTGAGACCACTTCAACCCAGTTCCAAAATATTTCGACAATCCAAAGATCAACAAACATAGAAAACCACTATATCATGGCTATCCATGAAATGTCATATGCAAGTTTGTACACCACTATCAATCCAGGAAATATTGATGCCAATGACAAAACAATAACCAATAAACCAAATGCATGGCCCATGCATTCAAATCCTAGTAAGAAAATAATGCATACAACTTATTACTTGCAAAATCCTCCTGCTTGTTTCTCTTTCTCTGCTTGAATTATTCCCTTTCTTACTATTGTCTAATCTTTCCTCGTGCTCCCTTGCTTTCCTTGCATGCTCCTTACTTTATTGCTTTCTTTTTTTCAAGTTATCACTCTTTCTCTCCTTCTCCTGGTGCATGCTTGAATGTCCAAGAGTGTCCAAGAGTGTGTTAGAATGTTCTCTCCCCTATTTTCTTTTCCTTTTTTCTTCATTTTTCCTTTTATTCATATTATTGTATCATCATTTTCATTTATTCTTATTTTCCTTTATTTCTTGAATTTATTTTCCTTTTCCTTTTTTGAATGAAAATTCTAATTTCCATAACCAATAGTTAACCACAAGTGATGCCCAACGAATGATTTTCCCCTCATTTATCTTGGAATACATGTCCCATGACGTTCGTTTTTACTTTTACCTTTATAATGCTCACTTATTACAGAAAACTTTAACCCGATGTTGTTACAAACCCCTCCCCCTTGGGGTAACACCATCCCTAGTGTTCTTATTACACTTATGACAAAACATACTACTTATGGATATTTATAAACATAACTCGATGTAGTATTTATAATTACAATTGTTGAAAACATGACAAACACACTGCTTATTGGAGTTTCATAAGCATGAATCGATGCATTATTACAATGACACACACACACACACACATAAACTAAAACACATTTAATTCAACTAGAAAATAAAGAAGGATATAATGCCCTTATTAAATCAGTCATCACCCATGTAGCATCATCAGGCCCAAAGTACTTCCATAGCACTTTAACATACTCTATTTCTCGAATTTGGAGCATGAGTGTTATAGACATTTTTGGGAACTTCAACCCCAATAAAAAATGTCCATAAACTGAGGGCTCTTAAGTCCCTAAAAGTGTTTATTCACTGCCTAAAGGAACAAGGTCAACTGATTACATCATCTCCCAAAAGTTCTCAACTGAAAACTGCTCATAAATAGTCAAAATTGGACCATAATGAAAGCTCAATGTAGAGGGTGCGATGCATATCACCTTCCCAATGTACAGGGTGCGATGCATACTGATTTTCTCCTCTGTAGGGTGCGATGGCCGGGAATGGACAAATGGCAGGGACAAAAATGCGAGGTGGAAGATCATGGAATCTTCCAGAAGCTTCCCAACTAACACTTGCCACTCCATTTTCGACCAGGGATGAGTAAGAGATCATCATTCTCCAAGTGGAAGCAGGAACTATCAGAGAGAGGACACTAATAAAGATCCCAAAAGATGACTCACTTCTCTGTAATCATCTATATATGGGTCCCTCATCACAGAGATCCAGAGGCTAGTTTGTATCTTATAGAGAAGTGTTGTTGGTATTCTGGTGTACATTCACAGTGTTGGGTGATCTAGCTTTGCTTGGGGTGAAGAAGGGCTTCTTAGCTAGAGGATGATGCTGGGTCAGAGCACATGGTTGTAATCTTCTTGCTACTTTTCATCTGAATAAAGCTATTCTTGTTTCCTTCCATATTCTTGTGTACTTGTTTATATATGCATCCATATGGTTAATGCACATCTGATCCTGCATTATTTATGAATTTAGATCCTTGTTTCTTGCATAGCAGTATGTTGTTGTGATTCCACAGGTCCTTTCGAAGCTGGGCAGACAAAGAGAAAGTGGCAAAACTCTATCAAGAAGGAGAGGAAATCGAGCGCAAGACTCAGGTTGGCCCTCTTGGTTCTCTTCTCATCTATTTTCATAAAAGGAATCAATAGTAGACTTTGATTGTTTGTTTCTAAGATAGCCACCCATCTTAGTGGGAATAGCAGCATCTGTGTGGACACTATTCCCGTATAAAAAAATGGCGACTCCACTGGGGAGCGACTAGAATACTTGTTAGCCTATCTATCCTTGTTTCTTTTATAAACATACAGACGGAGCCTGAAGTCAAGCCAGCTAGCCTTCGAACTACATTTTTCATACAAATGCAAAGTAGATCAATGCTGCTTCAGTCAATCTCTAGGTTTTTGTTTATAAATTAAACAATAGATCTGCAAGCAATCTAATTGCCCTGAGTGGTGGCTTTAGTAACCTCTTAAATCACCCATGTGTTTTTACATACATTGATCTATACTTATTCAACTTAAACACCCGAACTAAATTGCAAACTGTGAGTGAAGTGTCGTTCAAAGTCTCGCATTGTAGCCACCGCACCCTGCCTTCAAGGCAGCCTGTATGCATCGCACTTCCTGAATGGAGTAGGTGTGCTGCATACTGAGTTCACTGTGTAATAGGTGCGATGGTCAGGGAGAACTGATTTTACCCTCTGACTGTGGATTGTTCTCACTATTTTCAGTCTTATTTAAGAGTTTTGCTGTCTGTAATCAGTGTGGTTCTGTGAATGCCCCCTTCTCTAGCATTATTCCACCTCCTTAGTGCAAAGAACTATAAATGTTTTTTATTATTGTGCGTCGTTTTAGTTCTCTTTTGCAAAAAGTAACATAGTCAAACTGTCGTCTCTAAATCTGAAAGTGTCGTGGCTGTCGTTTTCAGTTTTAGAAAGAAATCCCATTGTTTTAGATAGTTGATTATATGGTTATTATTGCATAGAATTCGAATTACTAGTTTTAAAGTGTCGAAAAGCAATTTCCATTTCAAAATCGCAAAGTGTCTCTCTTGTTTTCACTTTGTTTTGAAATAGAATTTTGTTGAGTACAGTCGCTTTAAAAGTAATTCAGTTTTGCACATAGTTTTCTTAGTGTCATTTACACATTAAGAGAGCTGAAAACCAATACATGCATGTGCATTTGCATCTTGAATGCTTGTCTTGATTTAGGACTGTGCAAATTAGCGTGTGCTCTGTGAAGAAAAGATGCTTGAATTTATTCCCCTTAGTAGCTATGATTTTCATTGCTGAAAGAAGATAAAATGTCTATTTATCATCTTAGTCTGCATTTAGGAATTATACATACATCACGTGGTGAACCTGAAAGGAAAATTGCTAAGCAAGATCAACTTAAAATAAATCGCAATGAATCTAACAACACTTTGGAACTTAATGCAACATCTAGAGGTCTAGGCTAGAGACGTATTCCGGCGTCGTAAAGCCTGGTAACTGTTGCTTTCAGCGCTGGTTGGGTGATTCCTCCACTCTGAGACGACAAGTGCTAGTACGGACTTGTGCTCCCATGTACCGTCATGTATATATTGGGAGACCACTATAGGATGCATCCTTTATCCTTAGGAAGCCGTGTCTGCCACCCTATTGATTGTAATGCGTCAAACACAACATTCGGTAAGACTGACTGCCATACCGTAAAAAGTATTCTGCAGTTTTACGA
>APFE031228692.1:1418-95622 GCA_000404065.3 Pinus taeda | reverse complement strand
TCCACGTCATTCATCTTAGCTTCTACACCTTTTTGTGCAAGTGACACTTGTTGCACTTAGTCTCGTAATTTTGATATATCATGTTGCATTTCTTCCTCTTCTTCATGAGTCATGCTAGAGCTTTCAGGTCGCCTACTAGGTGTTTCCATTTTCTTTCTTCGGGGCATCAATTACTGATAATAATGCTCTACTATGCCCTTTGAATTCCTTCAAAATAAATTTTCAAACCAAGTTTAAGCAAAAATTTAAAAAATCTACACACCTTTTTTTACTTTGCAGGAGCTTGATATTGCCTCTGATGTTTCTCTGTACTTTCAGATCATCCAGTTCTGAAATTGTGACCTACAGTAGCCCTCTATGTCCTCTTTCCAATGCCACCAGTGTGATCCAAATTTGATTCTCCAATGAAGAGTTATGTAAAATATCCCACAGTGACTTGATTATAGACTAGTTCAGTAGAGAAAACTTGTACGATGTGCCAAGAGTCATTGTTTCGACCTTTGGCTCTGAAAAATATATACAAGAAACTACATTCCGTCCTATTTCTGTACCTTCTTACGAAATTTCAATCTGATTCTCAGAGAGAAAGTTATGACGATTTTCCCCAGGTCACTTGTTTGGAATGTAATATAGGAGTCTGCAAAAAGACCAACTTCCTCAGATCATATCTCCGTAAATATAGCGTGAAAAGCTCTAAAATTTTGGATCCAAGATTCAGCGTGATTTCTTCTCAAATGGGTTTTTTTTTTTAGCTTCTAAAACATCACAAAAAAAAGGTTATAGCAAAAATTCCACGATGACCTGTTTGGAGCAGCGAAACCCTAGAATCCAAAGCTCTGATACCAAATGTTATGAAACCAGCTCAATAAAAAGATAGAAAAGATAGATCAACACCTTAGAATTTAGCCTCTTTGAGGGGGAAACCTCCTTTACATTACATAAATGAACAATTCTTGGATGATTCAAATGAAAAAACTTCCTTTCTATATATAGGAGTCTAAAGGAGTCAAAATATAACCCAGCTGACCTAACAATAATAATATAAAGCCACAAAAATAACAATAGAGGGATTCTATGGAGCACAGTAATAACAATATGGGGACAATAGAGGCACAAAAATATTAGTAAGGGATACAATTACAATAGTAATGGGGTAATCACTAGTATTATAGGGACCCAACAGTTTCCATATCTCCAGGTATCATAGGTGTTCATCTGCCTCTCAATAGTATAGGTACAATGGCTTCTAGGAGAGTAGAGATGAAGACACCATTCAGATCACGCTTGGGGATGCGGTTGATCAAGTGTTTATGAGCTTGCCTACTCACGAAGACATCAAGTTGTTTGTAGACAAGGACATAAAGCAGCAACATCACAACAAGCATCGTCATGAAAAACAGCTGAAGGCAACATACCAAATGCAGTGCTGCAGCGAATGTAGAAAACATAACAAATGAAGTGAATCCAAGAGGAAGGTTGCGGACAACACAGAGGCAGAACAAAGTTGCAAGATCAATTAGATCCACTGATAATGAAATCAACTTTGGAGACTCAGGCTATGAGGTGACAGCGCGACATTAAGGTTGCGCGAATATAGAGAATGGAACGAAGAAGGGGTTTCATGTGCCGAAGAAACAACTCAAGGAAGAACATGAAGTTGCACAGACAGGTGAATGAGTTGCGGCGAGATCAGGAACAACAGTAGGTGCAACATGCACTCATGGATGAAATTACACCTGTACAAGTTAAAGATACATCCCAACGGCTAATATGGAGCAAACATGGTGAGCAATGTTGTTGACCACATGCAAGGGATTCAGCAGCATGCATGTCATTGTGCACACGCATGCAACCCAACTCATTTAGAACACTCACCAAGGTGAAGGCAAGAAGAAAGTCCAACTAGAGCTGAACATGTACCTCAACAAGTGGATGCACATGACCACCAGAATACACTCAAAGATCAGCACAGACACTATGAATAAGAGTGTTGCTGGTTCAGCTGCACCCAAGAAGACCATGCATGTGTTAGCATATGAGTTGGATGAAGGGGCCAAACGAATGCGCCGGTTGCAATGGAGGAAAGAGTTTTCTTCAACAAGATGTCATCATGAGGTGCATGCACACCATCACAGATGACCAAGCTTGGCATCAGCTCACCACCTTCACCATCACAAGCATTTCAAAGAGTTGGTCTCATCATAGCGGACCGAGTGTCAATGATGTCCTGCAAGGCTTGCTCAAGCCATGTTGTCTCACATGAGTACATGTGCATTGTAATGTTGAGTCATGTCAAGTGTAAGTCAGGTCTCAATAGTTGGATGTAACAGTCATAGAGTAGGTGAAGAGTCATGAGGATAGTTGAACTGTCACAAAGGGGAATGTCAAGGGTCACCCCACCCTTTGCTATAAACAATCCCTCATAACTCATTGTAAAGTATTTTGTTCAGCCAATCTTCTACTAAGACTATCTTGAAGAAGGCTTGGACAATATTGTAACACGCCTTGGCTTCTCCACTACATGAAGCTAGTACATCTCTTTGGAGGAGCAAGTGGATGTGGTTGTAACGTTCCACTATTGGGGCTAGTATGTTTACATGGTGTATTGTATGATTGTGAATTACACTTCTTTAATAATAAGAGCTAACACATTTTCATGCATATGTTGTTATTGTAGTTGGATTGTTCCGGTTGCCTTAATGATATATGTTGTTTAACTTATGTACTTGTATATGAATTGATTTGTATGCAATTATATGAATCCTGTTGTTAATGTTGTCACCGTCCGTGTCGACTGCTCTTCCAGACATCAAACAAACCTTTCTCATGAACCTTCCTATATCAACCATCAGACTCGTCTCGAACTGATCCGTGAGTGTTGTTCATGTTATCTTACCTTGTTGTTGTGGCTATTTCATCCGAATGAACTGCTCCGCTGGAAGCTATGCTTGTCCTTTGTGTGGTGTGTTCCTAGACAAGTTGGGACTCATCCATTTCAACTTGGAACTCAACTTCACCTTCCTCTCCCTTCGAAGTGTTGGAACCTCTCGTACACATTCCTTGACTCTCTGCATCAGTCACACCCTTACTACTAACAGAGTTTTCTTACTTGCCTTTGTGTGACATCGCGATCAAGGCATTACCTTATGACCCATTGCTGGGACTCTTACACCAAATGGTTTGAGGTATAATTGGGACTTCTTACCGGGGAGATCCCCTTGACATGTTGGCGGGTCCAGCACTGTCAACAAGATGTTTCTACAACAATTATTGTTCCAAGACATGTTGCATCCTTGCTTAAGATGAGCAAGGAATTGAGGGTGGGGAAGATGTTGAGGGGCCTTTTAGGCCTATGTTTATCATCATGCCTTATGTAAATGTCATAAATCTTTGATAAATGTGTAAGTTAAAGTAAATGGTTTGTTAAGAGTGGGTACAACTTCTCCAACCACATCTCTCATGTATAAATATACACTAAGTATAATAGAAACATGGTTTGAATTCCTTCCCAGTTATATTATTCTTTGTGTATGATCATGTGTGTTATTTTTGTTACCAAGATGTAGCCCTTTCTTGCTGATCCAGGTGGATGTTGGTGGCCACCCACCTATTCCACTTGGACCCCCACAACTGTCTCTTTCAGTTCTTCAGTTTCGTTAATTGTAGCGCAGTTTACTATTTTTAGGAGTTTTTTGGGTCCTGAACTTCCGTAGACATTTTGAGGCCCTAAACGACATTTTTTGGGAAAACTGGGAGCAACATGGGATATTGGACTGATCTTTCTCTTCCCAAAGTTGTAGCCCTCGGATAGATGTTTATAATGAGGTATTGTGTGTGTCAAACGAAGATCATATGCCAAAGTTACGACCCCGGGAAGTTGATGTACCAATTTACTCGAAATGGTGCCCATAGTTTGGTGTTTCATCTCCTATGGTTAGGTTTTGGATGTTTAGGGTTTTCCATTGTTTCTCAATAATAAATAGGCCTTCGAGCTTCATTGTAACACAGTTCATAGGCGTGAAGTCGCCACATCTCTCCTCAAAGATAAACTACCATCGCCTGAGCTAGTTTGATTCCATTTCTGTTTGTAAGCATATTTTAGTATTTTAGATTAATAAAATGAAGTATTATTTTTGCCGCATCTTTGTGTATATGGGTATTTCTGTATTTTGTCGCGTTCCTGTATAAATCTGGATCACTTGCCTATTGTAAGTTTATAACAGCGATAAAAATGCAAGGCCACACATGGACTTCTTGAAATACCACAGAGAAATCAACAAAAAAAAAGGAGAATAGAGAACCCATAGTGCAAGCGTTTTCCAATATCACATATATATTAGGGTTAATCAATAGATGCATAAACCATTTTTTTAAGCTTCACATGGATTTGAAGATTCTACATGAATTGATGAGGTTAGTTTGGCTAAATAACATATACAGACTACCCATAATCATTGAAGGCATGTACAAATAAATGATTAAACACAAATAACTTGATGGAAACTATAGTTTTGATGTTTAACCGAATTTCATGCAAGTTATACCTATCATGCTTTGTCGGATTCAAGCATTGCTCACCCAAAATGATGACTTTTGAGTATCGCCTATCAAGCTCTTTCATCTCTAGTTCCATACTATGAGGCTATCCTAGAATTGGAAACCAATGCACCCACCCATGCTCATCGTTATCACGTAACTCAACGACTCTAAATAATCACCAAAGTCTAGGTAAAATTTATTACAATTGTGATAAAAAATTAAAAACAAAAATTCAGTCAGAGTCTGCTTAAAAAATGAAAATCCCTAGATATTGCCAGGAGTATTGTTAGATAAAGTGAAAGCTAATGAAAATTCCCAAATATTTCCAAGACTATTTCTCTGCAAAGTATTAGCTACAACAAACTCGATTCTTATAATAATAGCATCTAGAAATATATGTAGAGTTAACCTAATATATGGATACATCAAATCTCTACAAATCAAGACTAAAAAAAAATGAGTGCAAGAAGTGTTTGTCTTCCCTTTAAATCACATCAACACTTTCAAACTAACCATAGAATTGTGAATTTTTTTGTGGTACTTTAGTCACTTTTGTCTGCTACTATTTCCTCATACCTCATCTCATTGGTGAGTAATGGAATGAAAATCACTTTCAAACTAGGTTTCCCAAAGCAGTTATTGGATCCTCTGCAAAGTGGTTTTGGTAGAGGACTTTTGGGGGCTGATATCAAATGAGGGGAGGCCATATCAACAAGGTAGTGTGGTCTAGCACACCCATAGGGTCACTCAATGTAGTTAATCAACCCCTCTATTTCGCATTTGATATCCATTTTCCACCATTAGATGTATGCCACAAGCCTCATGGCATATTGATTGAGAAAAACCATGTAAATCATGTGAGGAAGACAATGCTTCTGTAATAATGGTTATGAAACTGGCTCCATTGATGGCTCCTTATGTGGTGTCACTCAGTGTTGGCTCACTCTTACCAATAGTAGTTTCTAAGGATGCATGGAAAAAGCTCAAAATCAACTACTCACCTGTCTTCCCAATCATGAAGGTCTAGGTCTCGAGGCAAGGTATTTTATATGCTACTTAGCTTACCCATTTTTCACAAATAACCAAATTTCTCTTATCAATGTTATTTATTTGTTGCAACTATTTGATGTTTGATTATGACATAACATGTATGTTGATTGTTTTTTTTTTTTTTTTTTTTTTTTTAACATTAGAATCTTCATCGGGAAAAATATGTTTGTCAAATCTCTACCACTCAATGATGTGGTCAAAGCATTAGCATAGATTGTAGTTTTTAGAGTTCCATTAAATATTAAAACTTGTAAGGTTACATAGTGATCTTATCATTGTGAGCGTTATCCTTATCTATTGAGTCATCAGTCTTATCCTCTAAACTTGTAAGGTTACATAGTGATCTTATCATTGTGAGCGTTATCCTTATCTATTGAGTCATCAGTCTTATCCTCTAAACTTGTAAGGTTACATAGTGATCTTATCATTGTGAGCGTTATCCTTATCTATTGAGTCATCAGTCTTATCCTCTAAACTTGTAAGGTTACATAGTGATCTTATCATTGTGAGTGTTATCCTTATCTATTGAGTCATCAGTCTTATCCTCTAGCTATTGCTAGAAGCTTAAATTGTTCCTATAAATTAGGTTCATGTATAACTCATTTTCTCAAGTAATGAAGCGTGTTTTGTCTTCGTTCTTCATCTTGTGATCTCTTGGTAAAAATATTTTCATCTTATTATCTCTTGGTAGAAAGAATTTTTAGCTTTAGAATCTCAGCGTTAGATATTTTAATACTCTTTCGTGATATTAGAGCTATTCTACGAGCTCCCTTCTTGTCCTTTTCTTGAGATCTATTTTAAAATTGTTTTGATCTAATTTGGGATATAATATGTTAGGGTTTGTTGTTTCCCACAACAATGCGTAAGTGAGGATAGTTCCTTTTCTAATGTAATAGTTGTGTGCCACGCATAAACCAAGCCTCCTTGCACTCTCTATTTCAAGGGCCACATTTCGTACCAGATCGACTTAAAAGTTGTCTACAAGAATGCAAGTTCACCGTACCACTAAGAATTTAAAGTTGTTGTCCCTGTGCAGTGGAAGCTTGGCGCAATATTTACATTTGTGATACAACAACCAGGTAGTTCTGGAACCTGGTATTCAATCTCATTTTTAGGGTTTGGCACTGATCTGAAATTAACTAGTCAGTCAACATCAAGAATTTTTGTCAGGTGTTCTTAGCTATGGTGGAAGACGCTCTGTAATTCAGTACGACAAATGTAAGTAGCATTGAACAAATCATCCAGTTGAAGCAGACAAATAATAGTGTGGAAGTTGCTGTGTTCGAAGCCTAATCTGAGTCGATGTACCAAGTTATCACGTTACATGCACCAGGAGTCCCGCATTGCATTGCAGACCTGCATTAACAAATTGTTTTAGTCGAGCCTTCGTTCAAAAAACATACGAATTTATCGCAAGTTCTCAAGGCACCATTACAGATTTGACAATGTTTTGCCTTTTAATTTTCCCACATAAATTTGTTATGGGGAAAGGTATATTTTGAAAAGGAGCAAGACGCTTTAAAAGGCGTTTGGTTTTGGTTTTCAAAAAGAAGTAATTTTTTTTTTTTTTTTTTTTTTTTATTATGGATTCCAAAAAAGAGAACGCCATATTATCGTTTCTTGGAATTTTATTAAATAAATATTTGCCAGAAGGCTTCCAAGTCTTTTACCAAAAATTTTGGGCAACAAGATCTTGAATTTTTTCACTGAGTTAAGAAAAAAAAAAAAAAACTGGGAAAGTATCATTGGCATTTTGATATTATGGCTATTTATTCTGTACAATTATGATATTTAGAAAAGAAAAATGCAACAATTGTTGCAATCTAAGGGGTTGTGGCAGACATTAAGTGAAAACTAGCGGAATTCTACAAAATAAGTTGAAATATTTTCCTACAAGAATAAACTAGATGAAGCAATGTCGCTTATTGGGTTACATGTTTCAAACAACCTATTATTTCACTTGGAAGAATTTAAAGCTCCCAAAGAAAGTTGGGAAAAACTAGCTTCTATATTTGGAGGTATTAATGAGTTCCATGCATTAGAATTGGAAACTAAATTATCAACCCTATTACCTGATGAGCATGTTTCTATTGAAGAGTATCTTGCTCAATTCAGGTCTTTGTTGTCTCAATTAAAAGCATTTGGCAAGGAGAAAAATGATGTTGAATGTATTTTCCTGATTTTGTCAAAACTAAAGGGTCCTTATTAGGGTTTTGCATCACCTTTTGTGCAACAAGGGATGCCCTTGGTGACAAATTTCAGATGCCCAACTTTGAGATATTTTGTGAACGTCTCATACGAGAACAACCTAATCTCAAGTAACTAGATGTTCTCTCTAGCTCTTCAAATCAAACTTTGGTGGATCATAACTCCAAAGGTAAGCAAAAAGCTCTATTTCAACAAAAATGTTTGAAAACAATGTTAATATTGAGAGGGAGTATGAATCAGTATTAAGGCTATTATTTACTTCTTTTATGCCAGTTTACTTTCCTTATTTAAACATGACATTCATCCATATAACCAACAATAATATATAATGTAACAACAACAACAAACCAACATACAAGCATGCAAACCATAAGCATCATACACATTAGACACAGGTTTTTCATGTGGAAACCCTTTTGGGAAAAAACCACAAAGCTTGTTGTTGTTATTGATGTAAATAGTAGCACCTACACTATTACATCAATCTATTTGTGAGCACCCACTCACAGGAATCACCAACTCCCTTTGATTGTTTACTAGCACCAACTAGCAGGAAGCACCAACTCCCTCCATTTCTAGGCACTTGTCTACAGACATTGACCTCATGGATTTGTTGTAAGCACTAGCTTGTAGATCCTTGTATTTATGCAAACACCAACTTGCAAGAGGCACCGACCCCCAAGCCTTCCCAAGCTCTAGTAGAGATGGAAGCACCAACTTCCTATATGTAGGCACCAACCTACATTCAAATAGGAATTGAATGTCCTCTGTCATTTGGCAGCATTTCTTCCCGATAACAACTTTGAACTCTTCTCACTTTACTATACTTTGAAGCTCTCTGTAGCAATCTTTAGCATTCCTCTGATCTACTTAACATCAACTGTCACTCAACTCTTGGTCTCTCTATTCTCCACAACACACATTCTGCTCTCGGCCTTGCTTCACACAACATAGGATCAACTCTTTTTCATTTTGTCACAGCAACTCACAGTAAACTTCAACCTTTAACACATCGCATAGGCACTTCAACCTCAACTCACAACGCATAGGAACTTTTGGCCTTACACATACAACATAGGCAACTATCGGCCTTTACACATAGAGCACATATGCACCTTCAATCTAACACACAGAGTGCTTCTTTGGGGTTCTCTTTTCTTCTGCTAACACAATTTCAGCCTTTACATGTAGAACTGGCTCTCACTTAGCCTCTCAAGTAGTGCTCATACACAGAGCTCTTTCCTATTGGCTTTCACTGGCAACTATGTTGCATTCTCCACAAATCAATTGAGCTCCTAGGTTTTGCTATTTTGTTGTCACCCCAATCGATGTTGCCACACTATCCTTAGGCATCAATGCACATTATAATTAGGCATGGCCTCTCTATGTTGTTGTTTGCATCTGACTTGGTTTCTACAATTGCATTCACTAGAGAATGGGTACCTGGCTGTCGTTATTGTCTTCTCCATACTGAGAATTAATTCTCAGTCCACCTGCTTACTCAAACCAAGCACAATCCTCTATATACTTCAGCTCTCCCATCACTGAGGCTCTCCATGCTGAGAATTTAATCTTAGTCCACCTGCACACTCCGTTGAAACTCTCCATGCCTCTTCATGGCTTACAGTACTTTGACATGGATTTTCTATTTTGCATTTATTTCTATAATGCGTGCACATGATATCTCCAATGACCAAATCCATTACCTTTGCATTTAATCTTTAGTTCTCAACCCATCCAACCTTCAAAGTCCTGTACTGTTCTATTAGAGAATTCATACCACAGTGCTATATCAAAGCTTCCACATTGTAGCTTTATAGTGATGCAATGTTACACATTGCCGATTGTCAATCTTTGATATTCAAGCCCCTTTCGATTAGCACCTTGATGTATCTCAGCCATAGAACCAGGTGTTGTGACTAAGCACCAACCATATCGTAGCCCCCTTATCGGTGATTTTCATTTGTGCCATTTTTCCAGTAACAAGAAATCATCGATCGTCAATCTTCGATTTCCTAGCTCCCTCTTTCTTAGCCCTTACCGCACATTTCTCACCACAAGACCAAAGGTGGTGACTCGGGGCTTGGCCTTAAGGCGGTAAGTATTTCAGCACTCTATTGGGGGCCTTTTTCTTTTGTCAAAGCTCTGAGCCCTTAGTTTCTTGTGTGTTCCACAACTAAGCGCTAACACCAGAGCCCTTAGTTTCTTGTGTGTTCACTTGTTGCCCATATGCCAGCAACCAAAAATCAATGATTTATGATTGTCGATAGGTCCCTCTCTTCAGCCCTAACCTTCGGTTCCATAACACTTTGTGATGTTATGTTATCCCGCATCTTGCATCCCAACAATTTCCAAATGTGGCCAATGTGCCAACCATCGCAAACCTCCAATCACTAATTACCGAAGTGATGTCATCTCAAGCCATGTGGCATCTTCTGACCAGTGACACGTGTCACTCAGATATGGCCCATTAGGCCATTCAAAACATTGAAACTCCCTACAACGTGTCCCTCTATACTGTCACGCCATGTTGACGTCAACGGCCACATGTCCCTTAATGGAACCAA
This sequence comes from Pinus taeda, assembly GCA_000404065.3. Taxonomy (NCBI): domain Eukaryota; kingdom Viridiplantae; phylum Streptophyta; class Pinopsida; order Pinales; family Pinaceae; genus Pinus; species Pinus taeda. The sequence goes on along the minus strand of APFE031228692.1, from coordinate 85,258 downwards.
TCAAATCCTGCCACGTGTCCTCATCAGAGCTTACCAGATGTTGCCATCTATCCTTATTAGAGCCTATAGGACGTTGCCATGTGTCCTGAATGGACCCAATCGGATGCCTCCACGTTTCCTCCTGGAGGAGAGTGAAAGAGGCCCGCCTATCCTTTTTTTGCATCAAATTCCTTTGTAATTTTCGTTTTTGCCTTCTCGACGATTTAACAAAGGATTCCTCAATTCCCAACGCTTTTATGTTTGTTGCACTAATGCTAGCCACCAAGGATCGTTGATTGCGATTTGTCGGGACCACTAATATGCAAGATTGCTAATCTCTAATCGATGATTTTCAATGTTGTGCACTTCTCCTTAGGATCCTATGATTTCCAGTTGCCAAGATGGCTTGGCCTTTGATATGCAATTTGCTAGGACCTCTAATTCGTAGGGGGTTCCGATATGTGGGATCTCTAATCGCTAATCATTGACCAGTGATTTTCACTTGCAATGTTATGCCCCTAGATCCTCCCATTAGTTGGGACATCCAATTACGATTCTCCAGGACCTTTGATTCGTCGAGACCTCTGATTGGTTGGGATTCTTCATTGCACAAGCCCTGAATCATCCTGAACTTCAATAAGCCATATCTCTGAAACCACAAATCCATTTATTGACTTCCACATACCATTGGAAAGCTCTTCTAGAGCAAATTCCGATGAAGCAAGTTTGATTAGCCACTAATCCTATATGATACCTCAAAATATGTCTCCAACCTCACTACCAGTCTTATGGTCCTTGGCTCGCTGGAAAACTGGGAAACTCACCCACAATATGTCCTTAGCATAAGGCTTGTAGCTCCCATGGAATTCCATCCTAGGACATCACGGTAATCATCATTTTATGTCTTATTCAATAAGCTTACTACTATGATGATTCTCTACATAAACCCTACAACTACCATGAGATTCTTCTTGAACCATTACTACCAGCCTCTGTTGTAACAAGCAACGAAGTTTGCCTAGTTGACATCAATGGAAACACTCCTGCTAGTTGTTAGGCAAGCCAAATTCCCAACACAACTCCTTAACATGATTGTTGACATCAATTCCAACACACTTGCAAATGCCTTCTCAAGGCCACTAGCCATGCACACAATGTCAGCTGTCCAACAATCTCCCCCTTTGGCAATCATGGCAACACACCATGCTCTTCTCTTCCAAGTGATGGGAAAACCTCAATCTTCTTCCACACATCTCATGGCATGAGACACTAATGGCCTTCATGCCATCACAACTCCTCCACAACTTTTATCCCCCTTTGAAATTAATGGAAAGGGACCACAAAATGCCTTAATTTCCTCATGCAAACACCGATTGTGAGCACTAGAGTCTAGCTTATGAGATGTGCATTCTTCCTCATAGACCTCTCTTCCAGGATTGCCACCGCTGCTACTCCATAAACTGGGAAAATGTGATATGCTCCCCGTAAACATATACTGCCTCTGATTTTTCCTTCCAGTTTTGGACACCTTATCGTTGCTGGTTGAGCACTCTTTCCACCAATGCATCATTTGTATCAAAAGGATTGATACCTATTATAGTGCTCATGGTATTTCTACTGGTGTAAATACCAATTTATAATGATGCATTTTAGCTTGCTCTTTGTTGTTTCTACTGCTTCCGATACTGATCTCATTCTTGAGCATCTTCATTTCTCCCCTTGAGATCATTCTCATATATAGGGAATGCTCCACAGCTCATCCCAATTGCATCAAAAGAAATGATACAAATGGAACACTATAGTAGACAAACTCTGTTATTTATTTTCTCAAAATTAAATGTCCATTTGCACACATGGTTACTCAACATGAGCCCATCACAACCAATTAACACAGCTACACCAGTTGATGGTTAAGGGACATGAAAAATATTATACCAATTGTGTTTTATGAACACAAGACTACTATACATTATCAACTTACAACTTAAATGAAATAAGAATGTTTCATCAAAGATGCAAACCTTTCTCTTTGCTCAACAATCTTCCTTTCTAAGACTTCTTATTTGTTGCATGCTACTGCTTATCAAAGCAACTCCCCTTGAGCCAATGCTCCCTGATCTCTCGAAAAGTTTATGTGACTTTGCATGGGGAATGATCCTATGGACTTGACATGTATGTGAGCCTCCTATCATTCCACATTTCCACTATAGCCCATATTCTTTCCACAACAAGAGATATTGTTGTGTACTCCTCATGTTGGCTACACTCCACCTTCATCAATCAGATTCACCATTATGTTCATATTCTTGGCCTCTTTCATCTGACTTACTCGACCTCCCTTGAGGCCCTTCTCTTCCTTTACTGAAGAGAAACAAAGGATCTATTCCCCCTGAGAAGATCATCCCCTTTCTTTATTCATACCTTTAAAGGTCGAGACCTGACAGAATCACTTCCATTTTGCTTCTTCTTTCCCTATTGCACATTGGTAGAGGAAATATTTCTTTCACCTCCTATTTCTTCACCCAAAGCCACTTGGAGCCTCTCTTGCTTTCATAAGGGACTGCTACAAGAGTAGGAGGATCACTCTTTTGACTTCTTCCTCCTCTATTCACCTTTCTCTTATGACACAGAGCACCAAAGACATTCTTGGCTTCACTTTGTCGCATCACCTGAAATGAATGCTTTGACTTCCCATGCTTGCAGTAAGCTTCCTTGTGCCCAAATTTTCCACAATTGTAGCATTTGATTTGGCCTAGGAATGGGGTAGAGGAGTTATTCATTTTGACAAAGCTTTTATAAAAAATCCAACCATGGTCAAAATGCCTTATCCCAGCCTTTTTGTGCATCCTTGGGTTGTTGCTACCCAACACATTTTGTCTTGCATGCCATCTATAGTCTATAGCTTTATGTCCAAAAATTTTGCAAGAAAAAGAAAAACAATGAAAAGGATTTTGATGATAGTGGTTACCTTTTCTTCAAAGGCTCTATCTCTGAGAAGGAGGGGCCCTCTGCTGGCTCTTCTTGTGTGCTATATGAAATAAATCATTGTTATCGTGCACTCTCCCTTGTAGATTCCTTTCCCCCTTCTGTTGCACTTGTTGTTGTTGCTGCTTTCTCTTCTCTTATTATTGTTGCTGCATGGGATTATGTTGCACTATAGGCTGCTTCTTTCTCTTCTCTTGTTGTTGTTGCTGTGTGGGCTTCTATTTCACTATAGGATGCTACTTCTTAGCCTTCTGCTACTGCCTTTTCTTCTGTTGTTGCTGCTACACTCCTTGCTGTTGTTGTTGTTGGAATCCTGAAGCCTTTGACATTGAGAAAACTCTTTCTTTGACTTCTCTAAGTCATGTCTCAAAGAAGCTGCTTTAGATTGTAGTCTCTCGGAGCAAGCCTTGTTTATACTCAGTTGATGGGTTAACCTCTCAGTCAAACTGCTAGCCTCTTCTTGTTGAGAAATTAGTTCAACTATTGTTTTTCTCAACATCCCATTCTCAATCTCATAAACTTCAATTTTCTCCTCTTGCTTGAGATTTTCCTCTGATAGGTCCTTACTCTCTTTTAGAGCAAATATCATATTCTTTATAAAAAGATCCTTTCATTTAGATCCTTATCTTCTCTGTCAGAGGTGCTAGCTAAGTTATCACTGAGATATAAGCCCATCCCTGTGTTCATGGAGTCTTCCATAGGTCTAAGGGTTATTCCTTCTTCTTCATCTGAGGATCCCTTATTTGCTATTGCTACTAGACCAGGTCTATCTTCATTACAACTACTAGATGCATGGCTATCTCTATCTTCACATGAACATCTAGATAATGAATGAACTACTTATTTATATTTATCATAAGGAAATAACATACCTTCTGAGTAGCATGGTCTCTCCTTTGAGACTTCTACCTCATCAGCGAAAGTGTGGTGAGCAACAACTTCTTCACTTTCTAGTTTGTTGCTAGAGCAGTATGGCTCCTCAGCCTCTTCTAGAGCCACATGGCTATCTACACTATCCAGACAATGTAGATTTCAGCATTCGGCTTAGATAGCCCTCTCATGATGACCTCCTTGGCTTTTACATTCTCCTCAATCTTCTCTCTATACTGAAATAGAGCACCGCATATCAATATTCAAGGCCAGTAAGAATTCCATCATTAAAACCTCTCGGACTTCATAATCGAGCCCATGGTTCAAATCATTTAAATATGTAACTCCTGCTGCTGTTAGCCAAACTTTATTAGCCATTGTTTCCCTTTGATCTACCTTCTAGTGATTAAGCTATTTCTGAAGGAACTTTCTCTAATGCCAATTGTTGGAAATGAATGATAATACTGAGAGAGGGGTTGAATAAGCATTAAGGCTATTTTTTACTTCTTTATGCCAGTTTACTTTCCTTATTTAAACATGGCATTCATCCATATAAAAAGCAGCAGTCTATAATGTAGCAACAACATTAACTCAAAACACAAGCATGCAAACCAAAAGTATCATACATATTAGACATAAATTTTTCACGCGGAATCCCTTTCGGAAAAAAAATACAAATCGTGCTGTTATTATTGATGTAAATAGTAGCACCTACTCTATTACCTTAATTTTTTTGTGATCACCCATTCATAGGAAGCACCAAATCCCTTTGATTGTTTACTAGCACCAACTAGAAGGAAGCACCAACTCCCTTTGTTTGTATACACCTTTCCAACTTACTAGAAGCACCATATGAGACTGATCTAATGGATTTGTTGTAAGCACCAACTTGCAGATCCTTGGATTTATGCAAGCACCAACTTGTAGGAGGCACTGACCCCCAAGCCTTCCCAACCTCCACTACAGATGGTAGTACCAACTTCCTATATGTACGAACAAATCCACATTCAAATAGGAATTAAATGTCCCATGTGATTTGGAAGCAATTATGCCTGATAACATCTTTGAACTCTGCTCTCTCTACTACGCTTTGTAGTTCTCTGCAACAATATTTAGCAGCCCTCTGATATTCTTAACATCAGTAGACACTCAACTCTTTCCGTCTCTGCTCTCCAAAACACACAATCTATTCTCGACCTTGTTGGAAAGAGAACAGGCTCGACTCTCTGCCTTTTGCTCACACAGGATCCTTAGGCCTTTAACACAGTGCATAGGCATTTCATCCTCAACTCACAGCGCATAGGAACTTTTGGCCTTACACATACAACATAGAAAACTATCGGACTTTACACACAGAGCACATAGGCACCTTCGACTTAACACACAAAGTACTACTCTCGGGGTCTCTTTTCTTATGCTAAGACACTGTCGTCCTTTACACTCAAAATTGGCTCTCACTAAGCCTCTCACAACAGTGCTCACACAAGAAGCTCCTTCCTCATGGTTTTCACTCGAAACTATGTTGCTTTCCCCACAACGCTCAATCAAGCTCCTAGGTTTTGTTCCTCTGTTGTCTCCCTGCTCAATGTTGCCACACTGTGGATGCTACCACACTATCCTTAGGCACCACTACACACTGTACTTAGGCATGGCCTCCCCTTGTTGTTGTCTGCATTAGACTTGGTCTCTGCAATTACATTCACTAGAGAATGGGCACCTGACTGTCCTTATCGTCTTCTCCATACTGAGAATTAATTCTCAATGCACCTTCTTACTCAAACCATACACAATCCTCTATATGATGTAGATCTCCCATCACCAAGTCTCTCCATGTTGAGAATTTAATCTTAGTCCACCTACACACTCCACTGAGACTCTCCATGCCTCTTCACGGCTTACAGTACTTCGACATGGCTTTTCTTTTTTCATTTATTTCTATAATGTGGGTACGGGACATCTCGAGTTACCAACTCCACTACCTCTGCATTTACTCTTCAACTGCTAACCCATCCAGCCTTCAAAGTCTTGTACTGTGCTATCAGAGAATTCATACCATGGTATTATATCAGAGCTTCCACATCGCAACTTTACAGTGCTACAATGTTACACATTGTCGATTGCCGATCTCCAATATTCGAGCCCCTTTTGATTAGTACCTTGATGTATCTTAATCATAGGACCTAGTGATGTGACCAAGCACCAACTATATCAAAGCCCCCATATTGGAAATTTTCATTTGTGCCATTGTGCTAGTAACAAAAAACCATTGATTGCTGATCTCTGATTTCCTAGATCCCTGTTTCTTAGCCTTTACTCTGTATTTCTCACCACAGGACCAAAGGCGGTGATCGGGGGCTTGATCTTAAGGTGCTAAGTATTTTAGCACTCTATCGAGTGAATTTTTATTTTGTTAAAGCTCAGAGCCCTTGGTTACTTGTGTGTTCGACAACCAAGCGCTAACACCATCATAGCCCCCTTATCGAATTTTTTCACTTGTTGCCCATATGCCAACAACCACAAATCATCAATTGCCAATTGTGGATAGGCCACTTTGTCATCCTTATCCTTTGGTTCTGTAACACTTCATGACTGTGTGCTATCCCACAGCCCGACGAGTTCCAGATGTGGCCAACATTCCAACCATCGTAAAACTTCAATCACCGATTTCTGAAGTGATGTCATCTCATGCCACGTGGAATCTTCTAACCAGTGACACGTGTCACTCTGATATGGCCCATTAGGCCATTTGAAACACTGAAATTTCCTGCCATGTGTCCTATGTACTGTCATGTCATGCTGATGTCAATATCCACGTGTCCCTTATCGGAACTAGTCAAATCCTACCATGTGTCCTCATTGCAGCTTACCAGACACTGCCATTTGTCCTTAATGGAGCTTACGAGACACTGCCTATGTCCTCATTAGAACCAATCAGATGCCTCCCTTGTCCTCTTGGAGGACAGAGAAAGAGGCCCACCTATCCTTGTGCTGCATCAAATTCCTTTGTATTTTATCTTTTGGCCTTCCCAACGATTTAATAAAGGGTGCTTCAATTCCCTATGTTGTTATGTTTGTTGCACTAATGCCAGCAACCAAGGATCGTCAATTGTGATTTTCCAGGACCTCCAATATGTGGGACCCCTAATTGCTAATCGGTGATTCAAAATGCTATGTGCTGCTCCTTAGGATCCTCCCATTGCCAATTGTTAGGATGGCTTGGCCTCTAATCTACGATTCGTCGATACCTCCGATTCATTGGGAGTTCTGATATGTGGGATCTCTAATCACTAATCATAAATTTTAACTCATAATGCTATGCACCTAGATCCTCCAACTGCTATTCACCGACACCTACAATTGGTCGGGATTCCTCACTGCATGAGGCCTGAATCATCTTGTACTTCAACAAGCCATATCTCTCAAACCACAATTCCATTTCTGGACTTCGGCATACTGTTGGAAATCTCTTTCAGAGCACTTTCTAATCAAAGGTGTTTGATTACCCAATAAGAAAATCTGATACCTCAAAATATGGCTGCAACCTTATTTCCAATCTTCTTTTCATTGGCTATTTGGACATCTAGGAAACTCACCCACCATGTGTCCTTAGCATGAGGCCTGCAACTCCCATGGGCTTCCATCCTAGGCCGTCACTTTATTTATCATTTTATGGATTTTCTAATAAGCCTTCTACTATGATGATCCTCTACATGAAGCTTGTAGATACCATGAGATTCTTCGTGAGCCATTACTACCAGCATTTGCTACAACAAGCAACCAATCTTGTCTGGTTGACATCAATGCCAACACTCCTGCCAGTTGTTAGGCAAGCAAAATTCCCAACACAACTCCTCAGCATGATTGTTGACATCAATTCCAACACACTTGCAGTTGCCTTCTCAAGGCCACTAGCCCTGCACACAATGTCAACTTCCCAACACAAAGAAAAGTTTTGCACAAACTCGTGAGTCTCCCTCCAAGCCTAACCAGAATACTAAGTCTTATCCTTCAATTTCTAAGAATGAAGAATCCTCCTCAAATACAAACAAAAAATAGGAAAGAACAAGACCAAACAGATGAAATTTGTACTTTTTGTGGAAAACAGGGGCATATTGAAGCAAGATGTTGAAAAAAGTTGAATTCCTTAGAAGAGGCCATGAAGAAGCACAATATTGTAATAAGAAAGGGACATGCTCTATCAACGTAAGCCATATATAAATGTATAGACAATGAGATACTTGATTTACGAACTTCACATCATATGAATCCTTGTCAAGACATGGTTCCATCTACACCTCATAGCAACATTTTACAAATTGAAGTTGGTGACTCTACACAAATTGAATTCTTGGGATCAGGAACCATACAAATGAAAAATGGATGCATTAACAATGTGCTCCTAGTCCCTGCAATTTCTATAAATACAATGTCCATTTATCAAACCTGTCATTCTAGTGATGGGAAAAATGTAGAGTTTTCTCCAAATGAAGTATTCATTAGAGAACTACATGATCTTTCATTTGTTGTTGCTATTGGAAAAGGTTATCATGCCTCTATATTATATAAGTTTGTATGCTTTGAGCCTTCCTATGCTTCTTCTTTTATAGATCATGCTCATTGATTAATTAAGCTTTGGCATGAAAGATTTGGTCATCTCAATTATAAATATTTGCAGCAAATGTAGACTCAAAAATTTGGTTTCAAGCCTTCCTAAGGTTTCATGTATTGATGGAGTGTTTGACGATTGTGCCCTTGGAGAAAAAAATCAAGATCCCTTTCCTAAAGGGAAAAACTCAAGGGAAAAATCACCTCTTGAGTTGGTGCATAGTGATCTAATGACATTTTCAGCCCCTCCTTTTTCGCGGGCCAAATATGATGATTTTCGCGGTACTCATGGTTGTATTTTATCAAGTATAATAGTGAATTATTTGCAAACTTCAAGACATTTAAACCTCTTGTTGAGAAACAATCTTCATGCTCCATTAAAAATTTACACATAGATAATGTGGGGGAATATGTCAACAAGGAATTTCAATTTTTTTGCAAAGAACATTGCATTCTTCATCAAAATTATATTCTCTAAACCCCTTAGCAAAATGGTTTGGTTGAACGAAAGAATAGAACACTTAAGGATATGGCTAATTACATGATTCATTCCAAGAAATTGGTACTTACTTTTTGGGATGAAGCAGTAAATGGTGCTAATTACATTCAAAATAGGATGCCTCACAGGGTAGTTCAAAATATGAATCCAATGGAATCTTGGACACATGAGAAACCTGATGTATCTTCTTTCAGGGTATTTGGTAGTCCTTCTTGGGCATTAATTCCAAATAAAAAACTCAATGCCATGGAAAATAAAAGTCAGCAATTGATATTTGTTGGGCAATGGGACATGAAAGCTTATCAACTCTTCGATCCTAACTTTAAGGAAGTTTTGTTTTGAAGAGATGTTCATTTAATGAAAATATCAATCCAAGATCATCTACTTCCCCTACTACCTCATCTTCAATTTTTTATTATGCTTCTAATCACTGTGATGATTTTATAGATATGGTAGAAGAATAAAGCTCTACTAAAGTTCCTTAGCTAGAAGAAAATCTTCCATCAGAACCAATACAACCCGTATAAGAGCAGGTTGTTCTAGATAATTCCTTGAGGAGGAGTCTTTGTAAGAGAAAACATACTGATAGATTTGGCTATGATGTAGCTGATTTTAGTTATCTAGCCTCAAATCAACCACAATTTGAAGGAATATCTCTTTTGAGTCATGCCATTTTAGAGGACCGACAATAATTTTCTGATGTTGTTGGAAAACCTAAGTGGGAAGCTACCATGACAGAAGATTAGTATTCTTTGATGAAGAATCATACTTGGGATCTTGTTCTTCTTCCAAAGGGATGCAAGTTGATCTATTGCAAGTGGGTCTACAAAACCAAATATGCAGTAGATGGATCTGTAGACAAACATAAGGCACGTCTTGTGGCTAAGGGATTTTCATAGGTTGAAGGAATTGACTATTCTGAGACTTTTTCTCCTATTTCTAAGATGGATTCTATTTGACTTGTGCTTTCTCTTGCAACCTCCCAAGGCTGGTTAGTTTACCAAATGTATGTTAAGAGTAATTTTCTGCATGGTGATCTACACGAGGAGATTTACATGGAGCAACCCCCTAGCTTTGTGTATAGTCCTTCACTTATTTGTAGGCTTAGGCAATATATGGTCTCAAACAAGCTCCTATAACTTACTATGAGAAGATGGATAATTTTATGCTTTCCTTAGAGTTCAATCATTGTCTCTCTGATCCAAAAGTAGACACTAAGAGACAAGGCTTTAATTTATTGATTCTAGTTTTGTATGTGGATGATCTGATCCTCACAAGGTGTTCTTCATCTATGATTCAGAATTTTAAGGACACATTGATGGGACAATTTTCTATGACAGATCTTGGTTTTCTACACTACTTTCTTGCCTTCCAAGTTCACCATTCTTCAAAAGGAAGCACCATCTTCCAACAAAAATATGCTCTTCATTTACTCTAGCATTTTGGCATGGCTAATTGTAGGCCTTCACCTACTCCTTATTAGTATGGAGTTATTCTTACTGCTAGTTGCACCACTCCCAAGGTGATTCCTACATGGTATCGCCAACTTGTTAGCAATCTACTTTATTTGACACACACATGATCCAACATTTCCTATGCAATCGACCTAGTCTCTAGATTTTCTTAGGATTCTCATCAGAGCCATTGCAAAAAAACAAAGCACACTCTCAGATATATTCAAGGAACTTCCAATTTTGGCATTCAATATACTGTTGGTTCTCCTGAGCTTGTAGGTCTCACTAATTTTGACTAGGCTGGATCAGTGGATGATGGGGAATCCACCTTTCGATTTGTTTTATATATTGAACCTACTCCTATTGCTTGGTCCTACAAGAAATAGTAAGAAATTTCATTATCTACGAAAAAATTTTAGTATAGAGCTATAATTCTTGCATGTCAAGAAGTTCTTTGGCTGCGACAATTTTTTCTTGAGCTTGGCATTCAGCAGGATCAACCAAATTTCTTATGGTGTGATAATCAAAGTGTAATAAAAATTTATAGAAATCATGTGGAGCATCAATGGGAAAAACACATTGATATTTATATGCACTTCATTCGCCAACTTATTCAAGATGGTGTTCTTAGCTTGGAATACGTCCTATTGAAGAACAAAGAGTAGATAATTTTACAAATTCCTTAGCATCACCAAGATTTCTTCAGTTATGACATATGCTTGGACTAAATGAAGTTTTCCTTGGGTGATCATCTTGACTCCTCCTTCCTTTATCTCTTCATTTTCTTTCCTTCTTTCTCTCTTATGCAATGTTGTACATGGGTACCTAAAAAGGCCTAGTTGTTAGGACCCATTCTTTGTGTTTTCTTTTTCTTTATTTCCTCCCTACATTTCGCTTATGGGGGGTGTTAGAGTTCCAATAAATATTGAAACATGTAAGCTTACATAGCGATATTATCAACTGCATTTTCAGTCTTATCCTTACCTATTGAGTCATTAGTCTTATCTTCTAGCTATCTCTAGAAGCCTATATTGTTCCTATAAATTAGGTTCAAGTATAGTTCATTTTCTCAAGTAATGAAGTGTGTTTTCTCTTCGTTCTTCATCTTGTGATATCTTGGTAGAAGGATTGTTTAGCTTTGCAGTATGACCATTGGGTATTTTAGTACTCGTTTATTAGTGTCCACTACAAATCAATCATGACAATCAAGATAGGCAGTGACAGAGCCTCTACAACAACCAATAACGTAATTTTTTTCTAAGTTATTTTCTAATATCTGACAAATACTGAAACTACATCACTATCCACCAAGACTATTATGTCACGTCAATGTTCACTAAGTCAATGAAAATTTAGAAATAATATTTTTAAAAATTAGAAATAAATTTGTTAATTTATGAAAAAAATTAAATTAATAAACATTTTTCAAAAAATTGGTTAAAATTACAAAATTTTTACAAACTAATACAAGATCAAGTGTGTTTGACCTTGATGCAAAAACTATAGTCCTTAGTGGAGACAAGAACTAATATATATAATATATATATATATATATATATATATATATAAAAGTAGGATATAAATTATATTAAATTGAGAACAAGCATGTTTGAATCTCATGAGGAGTAGTCATTTCAAACATACGTAAAGTTAAATAATAGTCAAATATGGAATTTAAAGAGCCTCCATAGTTTAATAAGCATATATATAGTATATATAATATAATAATAATAAAATAAAATTTATTGGTAATTTAAATGGAGATAACATTAAGATGTTAAATTTTGGTTAAATTATTTGGGATACAAGAAGATGTCATTGTGTTGGATAAAGAATTAGAAGATAAAAGGAATTTAAAATACTACAAAAAGGTTGCCAACCTAAATTTAAAAGATCAAGAGATTGGCACGAAGAATCCTAATATGAACTAATTCCCTGAGATACATAGCTATAGTGGACATTGGACAATGTCGAAATCACCTTGAGATGTGTTGTATCTTTGAGATGATAATGGCCAACTATCATGCCAGGGCATCTAAAATGTTTTAGATGTTTTGTTTTAATTTTGGAGGACCAATGTGTTAGCACCTAATTCTACCTTAGGCTGAAGGAAGGCGAAATTTAGGGTAACCACAAACCGCGCTCAGTCTGGTAGCTAGCCCTACCAGAATAGGAGAGGGCTCTCTCCGTGTCGTGCTCAATGAATAAGTAAACAAAATGGCCCGAGATGACTTACTGTGAAATATTGATCTTAGGCTAGTAAGTAAATATGGATACAAGAAGAAATTTTTTATGAATGACTTAGTTTCTGGGATGGTATGGGACCAATGGACCGCAATGAATAGAGAATTTAATACAAAGGCACAGATTACTTCGTGAGGCAAGACAGGCGAAAAGTCTAGCAATTTAGTTTGAAACAATGCGGAATAGAGAGATTGCTTGGGAGAGTGAAAAGGGCATAAGCACATGAATCCTTTTCAACAGAAGAAGGAACACTGAACATGAAATTTTCCCACAAGCAGAGCAATAAAATTGAATTCTACCTTATCTAACTTAGAAAATTTCACTGGAAATGAATCTGAAATGAGCTATGAAACATAACGAAATACATATGAAACATAAGAGACACATTTTCTATACTCACAACCACATGAATCTCATGAAACAGAGCCGCTGCCTTTCATTAATCCTCTGTAAAAATATACAATGAAGAAACAGAGTTTCTTTCCCACAGTCTCCCATAAGTTACAAGCCAACCAACCCTTTGCAAATGGCTTGCATACAATATATAGAATGTGCCATGAGGAGATAGAATGCCCAAGAGTTGGGGAGTTTCTTGAATCATTACAAAATGGAGGTGGAAAGCCAACCATTAGCTACAGGTGCAGCGTTACAAACATGACAAATGGCTTGGGTCACTGTTTGCCTTCCTTTGCCACTTGGATAGAAGCCAATATGGAGTGAAAATTCTTTAAAATTTTCCTTATGTGCCGAAAAAGTGAAGTGTAGATGAGTGGTCCCACTTGTGGAAAGTTGCGAATCGAAATTTCGCGAAATGGAGGTGAATTTGGCCTTTTTCCCTATATGCATCGCGCCAAATTCTATCTGTGCCGCGCCACTTTGGAGGTTGTTTTGAGGCACCTACAAGAGTACAACATGTACCTAAGTGTGCTTGTTGAAAAGCCTGGCCTGTCTTCTTTCCAACCTAAGTGGAATTTCTGAATTTGGTGCTCATTTGCCCCTCCAAATCTTCATTCTCCCAAGACTGCTTCCTGTGTGTCAAAATAGGGGCAGAGAGGCCATTTTTTAGGTGTTTTTGACCTCCTGGAGACTCAAATCATGCCCAAATTTCTTGTCCAAGCACCAGTAGTCGTGATTTTGCATGCTGAATCCAAAAATTCAAGCCATTTGTCATTTGGAGCTCCCAATTCTAAGCGTCGCGCCAATGGCGCGACGCATAGGGAGAAAAAACCTGTGTTTTGACCAAAAAATTACCATGTGACCAAAATTGCGCCAAATTTCTTGAAATTTGGGCTGGAGGCTCTCTAAGAGGCACTATGCTGGACCACAAAAGCTTCAGCCAAGAATTGAAGCCGATCTTTCTCTTTTTCCTTTTTTGCCTCTTTTGTTGCTTTGCTCAATTTTGCCTTCAAGCTCCTTATCCGGGCCTTTGCACTCATGTTTCGTGCCTTTTAATGATAAACCATCTGCCTCAGTATGGTTTTGTCTCTATCGGCCTTCTCCAGTAGTCTCTCAAGGTGTATGTTGATCCGCTCAAGCCAAGACTCACCGTCATTGTTGATCTCTTGCTCCAAGGTAGTGAGCTCGATTCTCCTTTGCTGGGCAGCTTGTCGATTCTCACGGATGTTTTGCAGCTCCATGATCTCATGCTGGTCCTCAAGTTGTTTGTTTCTCTGCTCCAGATACCTGATGATCCATTTGGCCCTCTCCAAATTGAGTGACAAGTCTTGGATCTCCATGTTCTGCTCCTGAATGGTCATCCTAAGTCTGGCACTCTCCACATCTACATCATCATCCTGAATGAGGATGAAGTCGGCCTCCTGTCCACCTGATGGCCCCTCGTCATGCATGGGCCTCTTACCCTTGTCCTGTACCTGTGTAGTCGATGCCGGAAGCGAGGCCCCTTCCACCTCGGGTGGAGATAACACTCGCTTTGTTGCTGCAAACAAGTTCCTACTGCCTCTCTGATATGTAGCGAAGACTGACATAGTAGTGGTCTCATGGTGTTCATACTGATGAGAAGGACCACCTATCTCATGCTTTGCCTCTGATAGTACATGTGATGTGCTGAAGAGGTCACGGGAGATGAAGTCCTCCCAAGTAATGCCCCGCAATCCCAACTGATGATCCACCAAAATCCAGATAAGAGCAAAGTGATAAACACTGTTAAGCTGCTGCTGAGGGGTCTTATGCTGCATGAAGGTGTTCATCCTCTCTATGTTCCTGCAAATGAAAAATGGGAGGTTCATCATCTGCACCCTGATAAAGTGCATGAGCAACCTGATGTGATAGGAATATAGTCGAGAGAACCTCCCCTCACAGCTGAAGTATTTCATGATCAATTTCATGAGTGGAGCATACTCATCTTTGAAATATCTGAATGGAAAGACTCTTGTGAGTTGCCTCAAGAATCTGGCCTTAATGAAGGCTCATAGTGTTGCCTATCCACCTTCTTTTTCTTATGCCACTGTTCTCCAACATTTGGTATGCTTGTTGCCACCGAGATGGTTTCGGGTGTCAATGTGAAGGTGACCCCGGCCAAGATAGACTGACCTCCATGTAGGTGAAGCACAAAAAGACGGGCCAACTCATGATGAACTCTAACATTAGCCACCCTTTGACAAAATTCAAAACATGATAGGTGCTGGAAGCATGACATGGCAAGAGGGCATGCCTGCAATTCAGTGAGGGTAGTGGGCTCATCCCTAACATGTTTGCCACTCTTGTGATGTCTCCTGGGATCTTGTTCTTCCGAGGATGAATCACTTTGTGTCTCCATCTCATACTCTGATGAATGCTCTAATGCCATGACTGCTGTGTGTACTGTACTTAGGCTGCTCTTTGATGATGGTGTGAAGCTGGGTACTTTTGTGATATCTGCCACCAAGGGGAACAATGAAAAAAGGGAGTAATATGAGGGGAATAGGGGTTATGGGGAGAAGTCTGTTTAGGGATATGTAGAGGGTTTGGGTATTCGATAGGGTAGGGTTTTTGGGGATTTGATAAGGTAGGGTTTTGGGGTGTTATGTTGACCAAAGAGTGTAGGGATAGGGGATAGGATTTGGAAGTGTTTTAGGGTAGGGATAATAGGAAAAATGAGAAAGGGAGGATAGGGAAAAATGGTAGGAGAGGGAAAAATGGTAGGAAAACAGAGCCTTGGCCTCAATACCACAATTATGCAACCCTAGCCACCATAGTTTTGATGTTTTTGAGTGGTTGGTTTTATGAGTTTTATTGCATTTAAACATAGCCATAAACCACCATATCATTTATAAACTTTGATGAGCAAGCCATGACATAGAGCCTACCTGTCAATTTGATGGGTATCACAAGAAATTTGAGGAAATTTGGCACGGTTTTGGCCCTTTGTGGGTGTGCGCCATGCGCCAAACCCAGTGCGCCGTGCCCTGGGTGTGCGCTGCGCCCATTTGCACTGAGGGGTGGCTCTGTGTGCATCACGCCCTCTGTGTGCGCCGCGCCCTGAAAACTGCCTCCACTTTGATCCAAACACGCACGATGCACTCTCAAACACTTTGCAATGTTTCCCTATGCACTTGATTTACAAAATGACTTTGATTTTGGTGGAAACTTGTATATAAAGGCTTTGAAGTCATGGGTTTAATTTTTTCCTCTTCAAAATCCCATTTTGCTAATGTTGTGTTTTGACACTTTTTCACTGACTTAAAGCAACACTGGTTTTCACTTTTCCCTTTGAAATTTTAGCTCAAATGATGAAATTTTCGGCACTCTTTGCATGGATTGCATGACAGGACATTTGGCCATGGAAACCATGATTGCATCTGAAGAAATCAACTGACAACTTTTTTGAAAATTTGATAACCAATGACACTGTTTGACTTTTCTTCGAAACAGAGTTTTGAAGAAGAGTCGAAGTCTATCACCATGACGATGAAACTCTCTGAATCATAACTGTGTAAGGGCCTCACTCTGGCCTGCATGGCTTTATTGGACATGTTTGAAGACCAAATTGATTAATCCCTAGACCTAATTGTCGAAAATGACTTTTGTCCATTAAAGGACCAGACCATGACTATCATGGACTTTAGCGATTATTGACAAAAGACCTGAGCCAGTAGGAACCAAACATGAGGGGAAGTGACTAGCATGACCTTTTTCCATCAGATTATGGCATGCCCCTAGCGGAATGCAGCTGAGTGAATGGAGCGGGACTCCTAAAAATGAAATGCATAAAGAGTTTTGATCTCTGACGGAGGACTGATAAGACCAACTCTAACACAATGTATGAAACAGATTTAAAACAATGATGCCTAACCTTTTTGAATAATACTAATATTTAAACAAAGGGTTGCTATTAAAATCCACACAGTGATTAAGCTTATCTGGTGATGAGTAGAAATAGAAAGACGATATAACTATTACAGTTTTCAAATAGAAAATCAAATAACCACAAGTAAGAAAAACCTTCAAACAATGTTCAGAAAGTTTAACAAAAAATGCCCAAGATTACAAAGAGACTAATAATTTTATGATCTAGAGGGAATTACTTAAACAAACAGTTTCTGTAAGTCATTCTCTTTAAATATGATCACTTCATAGAGTTTCAAGGAGTAATTGAGACACAACTGATCCTACCTGGTTATTGTTGTAAAACTTAAGAATATGAAGAAAACATAGTGAATGGAAACTGGAAAAACTTACAAGGAATACGAAACAGTATGAATCAAAATTCAGAATCCTTTGCTTTGCTATTAGTGATTTAGAAAAAGATGAGTACATTTAGTGCTTACAAATGTTTCTTCAAGGGTGCAACCCTTAATAACCCGTGAAAGAGAGTTATTTATACAAGTTTAGTGTTAAGAAAATATATTAAACAAATTTACAAAAATAGCTTAATACAAAATCAGAAGAATGAACTGATAGTCGATCTGTCACGATTTTGTTGTTGAACTGTTGATGACTGTTCCCCAAAATTCTGAATTTTGTTGATCTGTTGATGACTATTCCCCAAAATTCTAAATGTTGTTGATTTGTTGATGACTGTTCCCCAAAATTCTGAATGTTGTTGATCCTTCTTTCAGCCGAGTAGATCAATTAACTGTTCCCAACGTTTTTCATTTGGGATAGATAGCTTAATTACCCTTCGATAAAACTCATCCATTTTTGTATATTTAGTAAAAATAGGTTTTACTAAAAATATGTGTTTTACTTCATTAAGGATGAAAAAGGTATCTCGAAGTGCGTTCAGCACAAGACTTGGTGTTGTTGTACCCTTTATATTTGAAACTGTAGCTGCACTGGCTGTGACCTCTCTAAGCTTGCGGATATAGTATTCAATAGGAATTAACTTATCATTTATCATAAATATGGAGGGAAAACCCTTTCTAGTCAAGGGTTCCAGCCTGCTAAAAAAACGTTGAACTATGGCATTGACACTGCTGCACTTTTCCTTCAACTGAAGAGTGAGATTTTTATTTGTAATAACTTTCTTCACTTCGAGTATGGCTGTTGTCCTGTCATCAATAACCAATTATTCAAGCTAATAGATGTCTTTAGAATTCAAAAACTTGATTATTTCAATGGTTTTTCCTAGCTTGTTGTCAAGTTATTGAGCTTTTTCCAACAAGTCTTTTTAATAAAAAAATATTATGATATAAGGCCAGATATCTTTGATTGATTCAATAATCTCTCCCCATATATTCTCCTTGACGAGACCTAGTGTATTTTTGAGGTAAGAGTCTTTAACTTCTTTTTGCAATCTCTCAATTTGACCTCTTGCCCTCTACAACTCAAGTGCATGTGAGCTCTCTGCAACTACTTTCAGGTGTTGTAGTTCCTTTAGTTGATCCCACAATTTCTTAATTTCCTCTGTTTGAAAAGGAAGGTTTTGAACAACTTCAACAAGTTGTTCAACTCCTTCTACTGTACCTATGGTTGTGCCTGAGGCAGAAGCTATAGCTATAGGGATTGTTGTAAGAGGAACTACATCCATTGGAATATTGGTTTTTTTCACAGCTTCCTTCTTCTCTTTGACAAGTTTTCAATTTTTTCCTACATATATTTTATTTGCATTTTTTTTTTTCCATAATGAGTTTCATCATGTCTGATTTCTAAGCCTCAATTTCTTCAATTTATTTAGGCATTGGGTCCTCTGAAGCTGGCAATTTGAGTTGCTTTCTTAATGCTAAAATATCAACATTTTTCTTCTTGACAATATCTTATGCAACATTTATATTGGAGGGATCATATCCAATCTTTAGCACCAAATCTTCCAAAGCTTTAATCTTGGTGTCTTTTGCCAATGAGGAAACTTTTTCAATCTTGAGTTGTGACTGTGTATTAGCCAAGGTGACCTACAACTTTGACAGACTCAGTTAAAGTAGAAGAGATCATTTGACTAGTTTGTTTGTACATCTCAATTTGGTCAATTGGGTGTACATCTTTAACATTAAATTCAAAGGAAGTTTGCTTCTGGTAATGTGTAGCAGTTCTGGGTTGTGGAATTTGAGCTTGTAATAAAGCCATCTATATTTTACCCTTTTAGAGTCAAACACTGAAAGAAGTCTGGCGTGAGAACTGGAAGAATGTTTCTAGA
Source organism: Pinus taeda (assembly GCA_000404065.3). Lineage (NCBI taxonomy): Eukaryota > Viridiplantae > Streptophyta > Pinopsida > Pinales > Pinaceae > Pinus > Pinus taeda. The sequence goes on along the minus strand of APFE031228692.1, from coordinate 66,051 downwards.
ATTGAGTATAAGTGCTCAACTTTAAATCCTCATTCTTCTTCTTAATTTCACTGAAAACATGAAAAATATAATCTTCTTCATTTTTATCATTATGACTGCCTTCGCTGGTCTAAATCACCTGTTGTTCATGAGATGTGGTGGAATGAGTGGGAGACTAAGTAGACTATTCACCAGGTTGTGTGAAAATAGATGTCTTTCCAAGTTTGTAAAATGTTCCTTTCTGTGACTCTTTAGTTGCACTGACCTTTAAAGAGAGCCTAGGTCTCTTCTTTCTATGCACAATTCTAAATCCTTTACTTGATACTCAGTTGTAGGGGATGACTGTTCTTCCCTTCCTCGTTTGGTTGTCTTTTCTAGTGTAGGTGGATTTTGTATATTTGAAGTAGAGACTGCATGTTCTTTAGCTTATTGAAGGGTGTTTTCCTTCCATTCTAACATATTTTTATATTGCTCAATCTCAGGCCTAGCTGTGTGATGATATGGAGTAAATTTATTTTCTACTCTAAGTTTTGAAATCAATCCCATTGGGTCATAAGACCAAGTAAAGTTGAGGCCAAACTTCATCTCTTTCAATAACATGTATGCTTCTTCTTTGGCTGCTCTAGTGTTACAGATGAATGGACCAACCTGAGTTTCTAGCTTAAACTGTGATTTCTTCTTTGTAGCCAAAAAATTCACTTCATCTACATTGAGCATCTGTCTAATATATTTTAATGTAAAAATTATCATAGGGAGGTACTTAGGCAGCTTTTAAGGTGGAAGCTCACATCCATAGACTCTGATTTCTGTATAATTTTGGTAAAGGAACCAATCTCCTATTGTGGCTTGGTCAACTAACTGTAAAACTTTTACAATTTCATCACTAATTCTTTGTTCTGGAGTGTTGCTCAGAAGATTAATGGTTGGATGAACAAACAATTCCATGAACTATTTATATGAAAATTCTTCTTTCTCTTTCATTCCCATAGAAGTCCAAAAGATCACTGGTTGTGGGTTCCCTTCTTCATCTAGCTTCTGCAAAGTGAATGGAAACTTGTCTCTCTAAAATTAGATAAAAAGATATACAAGTATTGAAGCATACTTGAATACCTCTTGAGTATTGAATTGGACAAATTATTCATGAATGACCTCAACTAGAAATTGACTAAAGTTAAAAAGAACAGTGGGTTTGAAACTAGCAGAATAGATAGATAAGAAACCAATGATGGCTTCATCTACATATTGATCAGAATAGTAACCAAGGAGATAAGAGAGAATGGTGATAATTTGCTTGGTTCTGTCTAGGAATATAGATGGATCATAGGGAGGGTTTCTTTTAGGCAGAGGGCTATCTACAGCTAGGAAAATTTTTAGGCTTTGAGCTCTTTTAGTGAAATCCAATTTTTGATAGGCTTCTATTAGGCTTTCATGAGAAAAGGGAGTCTTTGGCACAATAGTTGGGGCCTGCAACATTTGGTCAATGGACTGAGCATTGATGGAGCACAGGATTTCTCCTGTAGGTGAGATAATAGTTTCTTTGACTAGGGTCATAAGATGCATGACATTTTCTGACAAATTCAGGTGCTCTGTGGGTTTGAGGGAAGATGTAATGAGGAAGATGGGAGTCCCAAAGTCCAATTTCATCCGTTTCATCAACGAAATGGTCCTCCATCCAGCAATAGGTCTCAAAGAAGTCAAATTCGAACAAGGACTCATGGACTTTATAGTCTTTGTCAACCAAGGGAGTATGATGGAAATCAACTTGTGTATGAATGAGAGGATTTGGGGTTTCTGCAACTTCCTTCCCCTTAGGAGGCATTCCGGTGATTGGATTACAAACTGAAGGTGACATAAATGGGAAGGATTCGGCTGAAATACAGTGATAACAGAAAACAATATAATTCAAATAGATTGAGTGAACTTGGATGTTGGCTTGCTTGTGAACAAGACAAAAAAATCGCTTGAATGGTGAATTTTTCATTTTGACTATAACCTGCAAGTATCTAGTGATCAATTGAGTTACAGGAATGCATTGTGTAATAGTTTCTATTAAAGAGCAGGGTTTGTAAGGCATAAAATGGAGCGGGTCTATTATCCAATGACTAAATTCATCTTAACTCTCCAACCGGACTAAGAAACAGAATGATGGAATATTGATTTGCAAGGGGTGGAAAATTAAATGGATAACAGGCATACAGGAGAAATATTGGTCCATGGAAGGATGATGGGACAGAGGAAGTGATGTGGGTATTGACGTAAACAATGACATGGGAGCGACGGTGATGGAGGAGGCTAAAAACCATGTTCAGGGGTGAGTTTGGGCCGTAAGTAGTTTGGGATTTTGTGTCCTGAACAACTAGGAGTGAAGGTTAGTAGTTTCGGGTGGGGGGGTTTCTAAAACTGTCGACTGCAAAACACACCCCCCTGTTGATAACATTTGGATGGCAAGGGAGGGTCGAGGAGCAATATAGGTTGTCAGATCAGATGGAGATGTGAGGGATGAAGGGAAAATGGAGGGAGTTTAATGAAGTGAGGCAGAAGGTGACGGTGGGATCTAAACAGATATGATGGATGTGACAGGTGTGGGGTTTCTTAGCGAATCAATGGATAAAGCGTGAAAGTTATAAAATAAAATTAAGGTTTAGCAAATTATGGTTAATTAAAACCATTCGTTATATGCACATATATCCAATGTTTTAACTTAGGATAAAAATCCTATCATGCTCCAATTTCATTTTATTTCTCTACTTACCCTTAACATTCCTAACATTTTTTGCAATCTTAGTAACCTGAGTGCATTTAGACTAGCAACTCAACATTTTCCTTTTAATGATTAATGTACTTCTATCCCTTATTGCTTCCATTGGCTCAGATTAAATTGTTGAGCCAATTTTATTTTCTACCTATAAACAAACAATCTAAATCTAATCCAATCATGATTAAACTATACGATTGGATTGTATGAACTAGTGTGGCATTTAAACAATATGCACAAAACTTTATTTGCAAAATGAAAATTGACTAAGAGTAGTGGCATTTGGATGTGCAACACTTTTAGAATTTATTATTTTTTCTTTTATTTCTAATCTAACACTTTATTTTTTGCCTTCCTTTTTTTGGGCATCTATTCTAACATTTTATTTGATATGGACTTATTCATCAAAATATTCCTAACATTTTTGTTTCTTTATTCTTTTTGTCCATATCCTAACTTAACATTTTCTTAAAATATATTTTCATTTTTCTTTTTCACTGATAAATGCTAACTTACTAAAACCAAAAAATGCTACAACATGATGCAAGAATCTATCATCCATATGACACAAAAATGGTTAAAGACTAAAGACACTTTCTCCTATAAAACCTTTTCTATATCCAATTAAATTTTAATTTCAAATATTTTACACAATATATTTTAAAAAATGAAAATATATTTTAGAAACTTTTAATATATTAATAAAAATTTCTCATATTTAATATAGTAACTAATTATATACTTATATTATTTATTAGTAAAATGTATATTAAATTACAAAAAATTATACAAAGGATTAAAAAATATTTAATTCCATTTCAACAGAACATACATTATAACAATATATATTACATTTTTAAACTTTAAATGAATCAATATTCCTCTAAAATCATCCTCAAAGTAAATAAAATTACTTAACAAAATTTTCCTATTAATAAAATATAAAAATTAAGTACTTTTATTTTACTATTTAATACCAATTCCACCTTGATGGTGATTTCCCATCTTCCCAAGAAAATGGTTAAATTTATAAGTAATGATAGAATAGAAATGAGTTTTCTTTAGTGAGACTTTTGGAAGCTTTTCTAGTAGGTTTTTCTAGTCTAATTTCTCTAAAATCCGGCAAGAAATTTATTGAAATCACAATTTTGATGGGTAACCCATGCACAATTGAAGAGCTTTATGGTTTTTTCAAGGTGGTAAATCTATATATACAATCAAAAAACCAGTTTAAATAACACAAATCAAGATTTCACCACAAATTTTTCTGCTGGATTCCAGCACCGGAAAATCAAAAAAGTTTCGCTCAAGACAACTCTGAATAGAAGTCATTCATCGTTATTTCTTATTATTCTAGATTTTGAATTTTTTAAAGATATTTTGATTTTTTTTTTAGGTTTTACCTATGAAATTTTCTAAAATCTACCCACATAAGAATGTGGTGGCACTAAAACGAGTAAGTGAAAAAATATTATCCTCACACATGTGTATCAAATTTCCAAATATATAGAGGTGACAACCCTATAAAAGATTGCAAATGACATCATGGATAGGTCATAGAAACCAACGAATCCAACCATTCAATGATTATAATAGTGGGATGAAGATATTCATGAAACATGTTATGATCCCACTTTGATTGCGTCGATAGGAATTTATATGGTGAGGTTTCAGTGGTGACATTATTCATATTTGTCGCCTTTGACACAAGCTTGAACACATGTCTAACTTAATTGTGATGATTAATGACTGGCATGTTAGACAACTAATCCTTGGGATTAGGTTTGTGTTAGGGTGATTGGTTATTAGATTCCAAGAAGACCCGAAAACTAATTCAAAGGATTCTTTTATGTATTTATATCTACACATTGTACATCATTCATTGAGATCAATTAATATAAAGTTGTATGTGGTTTCCAATATCATGTGTTTAAAAGTGGTATTAGAGCACGGTTGATTTTCTCTATTCAATGTGTGAGCCACTTGTTTTGTGGCCTTTTAGTATGAGCCATGGTTTTGTGTCTTGAATATGTGTTCCCCGTCTTGCCAAAATATGTTGATAACATTAGTTGGTGAAGAAAAATTTTGTAGGAAGAATCATTATTATGGATTTGTATTTAATGAGAAGGCACATTTTGCATACTAGGTGAAGGAGAGACTATGTGCTACAAGGCACCTAGTTGCTGAACACTCTTTCGTCCATTTGTTAACATTCTCATGTGACTGACAAGTTGGGGAGAGACATGAGAGGATACGTAGACAATATTGGTTGCAACGGACATAGAGGAGTTGAATTTTGGAATCTGACAGAGAGCGAGGAATTTTTTTTTCTAGCAAAACAAAATGGAAGAACTATTGTTGGAACCTAGTGAACCTGATGTGAAACAAATTAATGAGTTTAAGAACCTTGAGACTTGTGGATCAACAAGGACATGTTAAAACCTATGCAGGTTTGTGTTGGGATGGGGTCCCCTGAGTCAATTTTGGGGCAAAAGCCCAAGTTTTGATGTAAAAAGATGTAAAGTCTCCACAAGTTGTGGCCACGTAGCGCGTAGCTAGTTAAGAGTCAAAAAGGTTTTTACCCTTCTTCTATGTAACTTGAGTTGGCTTTTGAAGATCTACCCCTGGTCTGCAGACCATGGGATTGTATAAATAGGTGTGTCTTAGACAAGCAAGGAAAGTTGTCTATGGGTACAATGGAAAGATTCTAGAGAGTCAGTGAAGGAGAGTAAGAAGGAAGGCTCTATAGTTGAGTGCGCAAAGGCCTAGAGTAGTGTCCGCAGCTGAGCGTGCAAGCCCCTACAATTGAGTGCAAAGGGAATTTTTGAGTCTATAAGCTTATCTGAATATCAATAAAGAAGATTGTTGTAGAAATTCTTGTGTTTTATCTATTAACTTCTGTTACGTATGAAAGCACTCTATACTGTGATAAATAATGGGTTTATAAAATAATGATGTATTGATGCATGACTTTACTTGTTCTACATTGTTATCTAAATGAAATTAATGTTAAGTAATTAGGCGAAGATTATAACACTTTCTGTTAAAGTTATCAAACACTTAAGTAGATCTGAGAAAATAATGGTATAAGGGTAATCTAAAGTGCACGTAAGTGTCTAATTGACCTATTTAGGGTCCACAAAAGCCAATCGTAGTCCTTCGCAGAGGCCTAGAGGCTGATTGGAGGAAGTTACAGCAATAGGTTGCAAGAGCATAGAGGTTTGTGTGAAGGTATATCAAGGTCGCCAAAAGGACATCACACTGATCTTTGGGTGTGGAAACTTGGTTCCTGCGTCCCCCCATACTTCTTTGGGGGAGACTTCAGTCCACACACCGTGGATTGATGCCGAAAGGGTCAACAGTGTAGGGACTTTTTTGGCACAACTAACTCTAAACTTAGGTTAGGACCCCCTAAGTCAATAAATCGTTTTGTTGCCGAGACTGAGATCTGCATAAAGAGATGTGTAATGTCGCATCACTGGAATCCAACCAAGAAGGAAATTGAGCAGTGGTTGCATAGAAAGATCCACAAATTCATGGCGCAATAAAAAAAAAATCCATGCTTGACAAAAGAACAATGATTGGACAAATCTTTATACACAGAAATACACAAAATATTCTTTTGCACCTTCCCAATCGAACTATATGAGTGGATCACTAAATTGGTAGACAGCTAAGGAAGGTGGAGGCTTGACAGTTCGATAGTGTGGATCCCGGAGCTCATGCAGAGGTTGGAAGATTTTGAAGATAAGATCACGTGCATAGTTGATCACTAGCTTAATTGAGTCATTAAAAGATTTGCCACAGAGTTCGCGGTTGATACCTTTGTTGGTTACAACGAAGCAGAGTGGTGCTTCTTCAAGGGACCACGAGGTAATTATTTGAGATCCTTGAATACTTGGATTAAGATGCTCTTATGTGAAAAGTGGGTTATGCCATTACCTTGATGTTTGGATCTACGTGAAGTGGATGAAGCTTTAGAAATCAAGAAAGAACAGGCCCTGAATATAGTCCACTGATTGAACCTCCTTCAAGTGATGACGAGGGAGCAGCATAGGCTTCACCGTAGAGCATTGTCCAGTTGATAAGGTAGGGTTTTCTGTGGATACCTCATCCGTCCAGACCACATCCACCTTCACCTCCACAACATACACCTTCACCCACACTGCCACCACCATCACCACTGGTCAACATGTCGAATACAATGAAATTAATAGTTTTCAAAGGCTTAGGAAGTGAGGATCCAGATCAATTTTGGTCTGTTGCGAAGGTTGTGTGGATAGAACAAGAAATTATGGATGATAATATAAATAAGGCGCAGTTAGTCACCACTTTGCAGGACCGCACGTTGACATGGTATGTGAAGTATTGCACTGGTAATCCGTTGGCATCGTTGGAAGATACTTAGACTGCTTTGAACAAGGAATTTGGTAAGCCTAAATCTAAATCACAGTTGGTAATTGGATTTAAGGAGATCATGATGAGGCCCGGTGAAATGCCATGGGAGCTAGATTAAAGACTAAAGTGTGGGATTTGCGAAGCTAATATGAATCTCACAGATAGCCAGCACCGCAATTGGTTTATACCTACGCTCCTGCCCCACTTAAGGATTTATTTATAACAAAAAAAGGTAGGAACTCAAGTGTAAGCCCTAGAAATCACGATGAGATTGCATGAGTCACCTATCGAGGACGCTTCTTTGGGAGTTCAATAGTTTCATTCAAAGTTGCAAAATCTCTGCTTGGAGTTGCAGAGCTTGAAAAAGGAAAAAGCGACTCGGTCGGAGGTGTGTGAAGACGTTTGATGTCTCAAGTGTAAAAACCAGGGGCATGATAAAGATCACTACCTTTTCTTTGTGAATTACATCATAAGAGGGGGGCCTATTCCCCTAAGGCAGGAAGCTCTAGCAGGACCAAGTATGGGGCCCATGCTATGGTGCGTGATGTGTCAAGTAGCCAAAAAATTTGTAGCAGACAATTTCATTTGCTGCAAAAGTTTGTACAAACACCATAGCAATTGTTCTGCGATTTGTGCAAATCAGTTGGCCACGATGAGTGCCACTGTCAGAGCTATGAATTAATGATGGAGAGAATGCCCACGTATCGAATACAAGTAGAAAATCAGCCTCCGCATTAGGGTGTTGGAGGAATGTATGGATGATATCAGGGGTGTGGACAAGGCCAAGGAGGAGGAGGACTTGGTAGGGGTCAGGGGTAGGTCATTTGCTACAGTTGCAGAATGCCAGGACATTACGCACGAAAGTGTATGAATCAAAAATGCTCATCATGTGAATACTGCACTCAGTTTGACCACACAATCGAAGAATATCCTGCATTGATGGCCAAGATGCAGGAGAAGAAGGTGCAACCTCAACATCCTACCCAGAACTTATAGATGATGAGGGTCAATCCCTACGAAGAGGACCCAAATGTGAATATCGTACTACTAAGTGGGATCGCGACTAGTGATGATAAGGGAAAGCAACCTGAAAAAGGTGGATGGGTCCGCAAGACCCCAGAAAAATAGGTTGGGTTTGATCTAGAGTGTGCGAAGGAAACATTCATGGAAGCAAAGAAAAGCTTCATTGAGGCCTCTACCTGAGGATGTTAGGACAGATTGCCTACAGAGGTTGACCCCTCTATGCTTACCACCTTCTTGAAGACTTATATGAAACTACTGCGCAATAGCAAGGTTATGAAAGGGATATAGGAGTTGATAAACAGATGTGTCAGTAAGGATAATACTTCTGATGGACCTCGCGTAGTCAGAAATATCGGTAAGCATAAGACAAGAATAGGGTGCGAGATGAGGCTTACCATACAAATAAGAGAATATGAGATGGACCAGGTTATTCTGGATTTGGGGTGTGACGCGAATGTATTACATGAATAAACCTGGGAGAGAATGGGGAGACCTGCGTTGCAGTGGTCTCCGATTCAACTAAGAGTGGTGAATCAATAGAAGACTAAAGTGTGGGATCTGCGAAGCTAATATGAATCTCACAGATAGCCAACACCGCAATTGGTTTATACCTGCGCTCCTGCCCCACTTAAGGATTTCTTTATAACAAAAAAAGGTAGGAACTCAGGTGTAAGCCCTAGAAATCGCGATGATATTGCATGAGTCACCTATCCAGGACGCTTCTTTTGGAGTTCAATAGTTTCATTCAAAGTTGCAGAATCTCTACTTGGAGTTGCAGAGCTTGAAAAAGGAAAAAGCGACTTGGTCAGAGGTGTGCAAAGACGTTTGATGTCTCAAGTGTAAAAACCAGGGGCATGATAAAGATCACTACCTTGTCTTTGTGAATTACATCATAAGAGGGGGGCCAATGCCCCTAAGGTAGGAAGCTCCAGCAGGACCAAGTACGGGGCCCACGCTATGGTGCATGATGTGTCAAGTAGCTAGAAAATATGTAGCAGACAATTGTCATTTGCTGCAAAAGTTTGTACAAATACCACAACAATTGTTCTGCGATTTGTGCAAATCAGTTGGCCACGATGAGTGCCACTGTCGGAGCTATGAATTAATGATGGAGAGAACGCCTACGTATCGAATACAAGTAGAAAATCAGCCTCCAGATTAGGGTGCTGGAGGAATGCATGGATGATATTAGGGGTGTGGATGAGGCCAAGTAGGAGGAGGACTTGGTAGGGGTCAGGGGTAGGTCATTTGCTACAATTGCAAAATTCCAGGACATTACGCATGAAAGTGTACGTATCAGAAATGCTCGTCATGTCAATACTGCACTCAGTTTGACCACACAATCGAAGAATATCCTGCATTGATGGTCAAGATGCAAGAGAAGAAGGTGCAACCTCAACATCCTACCCAGAACTTATAGATGATGAGGGTCAAGACCTACGAAGAGGACTCGAATGATATCATACTGCAAAGTGGGATCGCGACTAGTGACGATAAGGGAAAGCAACCTAAAAAAGTTGGATGGGTCTGCAAGGCCCCATAAAAAGAGGTTGGGTTTGATCTAGAGTGTGCGAAGGAAACATTCATGGAAGCAAAGAAAAGCTTCATTGAGGCCTCTACCTGAGGAAGTCAGGACAAATTTCCTACAGCGGTTGACCCCTCTATGCTTACCACCTTCTTGAAGACTTATATGAAACTACTGCGCAATAGCAAGGCTATGAAAGGGATATAGGAGTTGATAAACAGATGTGTCAAGTAGCCAGAAAATTTGTAGCAGACAATTTTCATTTGCTGCAAAAGTTTGTACAAACACCATAGAAATTGTTCTGCGATTTGTGCAAATCAGTTGGCCATGATGAGAGCCACTATCAGAGCTATGAATTAATGATGGAGAGAATGCCTACGTATCGAATACAAGTAGAAAATTAGCCTCTGTATTAGGGTGTTGGGGGAATGTATGGACGATATCAGGGGTGTGGATGAGGCCAAGGAGGAGGAGGACTTGGTAGGGGTCAGGGGTAGGTCATTTGCTACAGTTGCAGAATGCCAGGACATTACGCACGAAAGTGTATGAATAAAAAATGCTCGTCATGTCAATACTGCACTCATTTTGACCACACAATCGAAGAATATCCTGCATTGATGGCCAAGATGCAGGAGAAGAAGGTGCAACCTCAACATCCTACCCAGAACTTATAGATGATGAGGGTCAAGCCCTACGAAGAGGACCCAAATGTGAATATCGTACTACGAAGTAGGATCGCGACTAGTGATGATAAGGGAAAGCAACTTGAAAAAGGTGGATGGGTCCGCAAGACCCCAGAAAAATGGGTTGGGTTTGATCTAGAGTGTGCGAAGGAAACATTCATGGAAGCAAAGAAAAGCTTCATTGAGGCATCTACCTGAGGAAGTTAGGACAGATTGCCTACAGAGGTTGACCCCTCTATGCTTACCACCTTCTTGAAGACTTATATGAAACTACTGCGCAATAGCAAGGCTATGAAAGGGATATAGGAGTTGATAAACATATGTGTCAGTAAGGATAATACTTTTTATGGACCTCGCGTAGTCAAAAATATCGGTAAGCATAAGACAAGAACAGGGTGCGAGATTAGGCTTACCGTACAAATAGGAGAATATGAGATGGACCAGGTTATTCTGGATTTGGGGTGTGATGCGAATGTACTACATGAACAAACCTGGGAGAGAATGGGGAGACCTACACTGCAGTGGTCTCCAATTCAACTGAGAGTGGTGAATTAATAGAAGATTATCCCTGTGGGAAGATTGCAGAGGGTTATTGTAGATGTAAAAGGTGCGAGCGCGCTGGCTAATTTTGAAGTAGTAGAGATTGTTGATGATAGAAATCCGCACTCCGCGCTCCTGGTAATTGATTGGGTTATTGACATGAATGGGGTCATCAATTTGAAGAAGCAGACAATGTCGTTTGAAAGGAAATCACTCCGCGTTGTAGTACCATTGGACCCTGCAGAAGGACCGTGCTATAATGAACCGGTCCGTGACTATGAGGAGGGTGATGATGATTTGGATCTGATCTATAAAATCACAACGTGAGACCAGGACTATGTTAATCCGATTGTTGATGGACAAATTGCATGGGACTACGAAATTTCCTGTACCTTAGATTCGGATGAAGAGTTGGAACATTGGCAAAACAGGTTGCATGAAGTATCCACACTACGCTGCAACATGATGACCAAATTGCTATGCTATGTTTCATCAGAGGTAAGAAATTTTCCTTATTACGATGGTTTAAATGACGTAGATAAAATTTTGGATTCTTTTGAGAGAGAAGTTCTAGAGGATTACCGCTTTCAGGCGTTGGATTGGGCACTACGTGCTACACCCGCTCGATGGTGGGGTACGCACAAAGATAACTTTGATGAATGGCACGATTACAGAAGGATGATGGGGACACGATTTGGTCATCCTAAAGTATGGGTAACTGAGAAGAATGATGGGAGGAATTATCCATGCGATCATTTGGCCAAATGGACTAAGGTATATGGAACATAACTGCAGTCAGAATGGGTGCATTTATTCTATCACACTCTGGACATAATCCCTATGAATTAGTTTTTGGAAACAAAACTCTACCACAAAAATGCTGAGTGGGATGTCTTAAGAGAAGAGTTCGTGATGAAATTTATCTTTGAAGATGGGTTCAAAAGAATTGATGAGGCGTTGTAGGAGGTTAAGGCAACAATCTTCCGAATCTCGCAGGATCCTTTGGAATTGATTCAACCAAATTAGAGCAGCCAACGTTGCCATGTGTTGGAATGCTATAATATGACTACTAAAGAGGAGGATGAGGATCCAAGGAATATCAATATCCTAGAGGCCAAATGCCACTGCGAGGTTGAAGGTCCGTAGATAGAAAACCTGTATATCACCACACCTCTAAAGACTAGCTAGGTAAATATTGGTATTGAAATGGAACCTAAATTCACAAAGATCAGATATTATTGGGATGATGCTGTTAGTGCCTAAATCTACCTCAGGCTGAGAAAGGTAGGATCTAGGATAACATCAAACCATGCTTAACCTGGTAACTAGCCCTACCAGGTCAGGAGAGGGATCTCTCCTTGTCAATCTCAGCAAAAGATAGTCAATAGGGCTTGGGATGACTAATGTGAATGTTGATCTTAGGCTAGGTATGTGTGCAAAAGAGTTTGATTGAATTTGATGATGTTTTGTTGGCTCAAATGGAAAGGCATATTTGGGTTTAGGGAATGAGGCTCAGTTTTGCAGAGATCTCTATACGGCAAGATAGGAAAATGATTTGGTACTTCAAATTGGATGAGATGGAGAGATTTTAGATAGGTGAGGAGTTGAACAGGGCAAGAAAATCTCAAGGATCCTCTTCAAACAGCTAAAAACATAAATAACTAAAGCAAACCCTAGGTAGAGCATTGCAAGTTCAATGGATTCTACCTTTATCCTTGTTTGATTTATTTAAGATGAAGTAAAGAGAGATGATGGCACACATAAAACACATGTAAACTTACAATTACATAAGGAAACACAACACTAAAGCAATATGCCACATGAATCCCATAAAGTGCTGCAAACCTGGTCTATTCCTTAGCCAAACTGCTGAAATGTGTATACAATGAAGCTGTAAGCTTTCCCAAAAGTCCAACCCTGCTAATGAATGAAAAATCACAAGATATAGGAAAAAAATAACTCATCCTAGCCTCTAGGGGTTGAGATCATAAGTTTAGGAGCTGTTCCAACAAATTCTAAACTGAGAACTAAAAAGTAGGCAATGGAACAACTTGCCTCTAAAAACTAGGGAACTGATTCATTCAGTTGCAAACTACCTTTTCATGGATGAATCTACCTTTATGAGTGAAAATTTAGAATAATTACATCAAGACACATCAAATTACATTAAATTACATCATTATTTTGACATTTAGAAGGAGAAAAGTCAAACTTTCAAGAAACTAGGCGAAAAACAAAATATTTTTCATCAAGCTAAGCAAAATTTCCCCAATGCATCACGCTGATTTCCCTAGGCGTAGTGTCTTTTTGCAGCTTCTTTTGGAGGCCTTCCCGGTGTCCAAATTTACTCCAAGTGTTCTTGTTGGAAAGGCCTACCCGTTTACTTTCTAGAACAAGTGGAATTTTTAATTTTGCCTCCATTTTCCCCTCCAAAATTGAGTTCTCCCAACACTGCTTCTTGTGTGTCCAAAAAGGGGCAGAAAGGTCATTTTTGGGGTGTTTTTGACCTTTTTGGGGGCTCAAAACCTATCAAAATTTCTTGGCCATTTGTGAGAATGCATATTTTTTCATGGCAAATCCAAAAATGCTGAGTTTTCATCAAAAGGAGACCCCCATCAAAAGCGAGCACCAAGTGCCACGGTGCATTGGGCAGAAAAACTTGTTTTTTGTGCCAAAAATTCAAAAATTGCAAAGAGTGTCCCAAATTTTTTGAAATTTGGGCTGAGTGTTCTCCATTAAGTGCTATGTTGGGCCAAGAAATCCTCAACTAAGATCTGAAGTCTATCTTGCTCTTTTTGCTTCCTTGATGACTTCTTCAACTTGGCCTTCAAGTTCCTGATTCTTGCCTTGCAACTTTTGTTTTTTGCCAAGTAATGCTAGGCCATGTGCCTCAACATAGTTTTCTCCTTATTGGCCTTCTCTAGCAATTTTTCTAGGTGGATATTTGCTTTCTCAAGCCAATATTGTCGATTAGCATTGATTTCTTGCTCAAGTGGTGTGAGCTTCACTTTCCTCCTCTTGGCAGCTTGCCGGTTTTCTCGTATGTTTTGTAGCTCCATAATCGTTTGTTGATTCTCTAGCTGCTTGTTTCTTTGCTCCAGGTATTTGAATATCCACTTAGATTTCTCTAGGTTGAGGGAAAAATCATTAATGTCCGCCTATTGCTCTTGAATGATGTCCTTGAGCTTTGAGCTTTGTGGGCCCAAATCAGTGTCATCATCCTAAATGAGAATGAAATCCATCTCCTACTCTCCTAAAGGCCCCTCATCATGTAATGGCCAATAGCCCTTGTCCTGAACCTGCTCTGCTAATGGAGGAAGTGAGACTCCTTCCACCCCGAGTGGAGATAATACTCACTTTGCTGCTGCAAGCAACCGCCTAGTGCCCTTTTTGTAGGTGACAAACACTGGCACACTAGCGTTCCGTGTCTCATGAATCTCCTACTGATGTGAAGGTTCACCTGTCTCATGAAAAGCTGTTGGAGGTACTTGAGGACTTGTGAAGACCTCATGTGAAATGAAATCCTCCCATGAGATGTTCTGTAAACCAAGCTGATGCAAGACCACAATTTTGATTAGTGCAAAATGATATATACTGTTATAATGCTACTGAGGAGTCTTTTTTTGCACTAAGGAGGTCATGTTCTCAATGTTCCAGAAAATAAAGTAGGGGAGATTCATCATTATCACCCTGGTAAAGTGCATCAACAATCTGATGTGATAAGCATATAGGCGAGAAAACCGGTCCTCACAACTGAAATACTTAATTATGAGTTTCGTCAAGGGAGCATATGAGTCTTTCAAATACTGGAAGGGAAAAACTCTGCTGAGATGTCTCTAATAACCAGCCTTGATGTAAGGCTCATAATGTTCTCTGTCAATCTTCTGCCTTTTATTCCACAGCTCACCAACATTTGGAATGCCAGTTGCTAGAGAAATAGATTCTGGTGTCAAGGTGAAAGTCACACCTGCTAGAGTGACTTGGCCATTATGAAGATGGAGCACAAACAACCTGGCCAACTCATGATGGGACTGGACTCTCTCTACCATCTCACAAAATTGATAACAGGATTGGCGTTGAAAGCATGTGACAGCAAGAGGGTAGGCCTATAGCTCAGCAAGTGAAGTAGGCTCCTCTCGTATATGTTTACCACCCTTGTGAGGTCTCCTTGGTGCATGCATTTCTGTGGGAGAATCACTGTGTGTCTCCTCATCTCGGTCATAAGAAGGATCAGATTCCATGTTTGCCAAATGTTTGAGTTTTGTTAGATGAGTATGAAGAGATTTTAGGTGTCTTTAATTTTTTGCTACAAAGGATGAAAATGTATGAGGGATTATGGAAAGAAAGTGTATGGGGGTTTTGGGAATGTTTCCTAACAGGATTTTGGGGAATAGAAGGGTTTTAGGGATAGTAATTAGGCTTTGGGATAGCAATTAGGGTTTAGGAATTTGTAGCTAGTGTTTGGGATAGTGAGAATTGGGGATAGGGGGTGAATGAATTTAGGGATATGGGGATAGTGAAATGATTTGATGGAACTAGAAAACAAATCAGGGAATCAAAGGGTGAGGGAGTGATGGAGTGAACTTGGTAGCAAAAACACAACTACAAACCCTAAGCAATTGTTTTTTGAGCAAAAATTGCAAGGAGGTAGGGTTTGAAAATTTTCTCACTAAATCATCATAAACATCTAGAGACACACACTCATTGGCATTGGAAGATTGATTGACTTACTTTGGACAGGTGGCAACTGAGAAAATTTAGCAATTTGACGAATTTCGTGGGTGAAATTAGGCTTGCAGCTCTATGCACCACGCCACAAACCCAATGCACCGTGCCTACTCTATGCGCTGTGCTAGTGTATTTTCTGCACTGTGGAGGGCGGCCCAATGCGCCACGCCAGCTCTATGCACCGTGCCCATGACCCAATGCGTTGCGCCCTTGAAACTTAAACTGTTTGCTGTGATTTTCCCTCCATGACCTTCCTCTAAGTTCCTCTTTCTCTTTTGGGTGCAAATGAGTTTTTTTAAACACAAGAAATGGCTTATATACAAAAGACTTTAATTTTTTACTCATAAAGCCCACTTTTGTAATGTTTACATTTGACATTTGCTTTTCAAACTCTATTTTTAGGTAGTTTGCTTTATTTTGCCTTTGATGAATTGAATGATTTGACTTTTTGTTTGCCTTGCAGGTGATAGAGATGCTAAAGCTTGGCAAGGTGACTAAGGTTGCCACTGAAGCTGTTACATATGAAAAATTGAAATTACATCAAATTGATACGTGAAAACATAGAATACTTGGTTTTTCCTCAATATAGGGTTTTGAGGAAAAATAAGTCTCCGAGCATGTGATTATGGAATTTATTGGTACTGGAACTTTATTCAACATCCTCATGCTCCTGCTGACCATTATTGAACATTTTGAAGGCTTTTTTGATGAAACCCTAGACCTAATAAAAATGAAACCCTAAAAATGACTGCAGATGACCTAGATGAATGGGAATGGGCCAGCATGTAAAGGACATGAGGGAAAGTGTACAATAAACCACTACCGTTAGATGATTCATGATCCTAATGGAATGTAGCTAACTGAGCGAGACACCTAATATGAAATGCAACAAGAGAATTTGATCACTGATAGAGGGATGAAGATACCGACACTAACTGATGCCATAGTGGATAAATTTTTTTATTTTCTCTCGGGTACCAGGATATTTTTCCTACAAAATTTTCAAACTTGACAGGCATCATAGATGATTTGGGAGTGATGAAAATAACCTTGAAACCGGACATGAAGCCCGTTAAGAAGAGGTCATATCGCCTTAATCCCAAATTCAAGGAAAAGGTACGCTTGAAGTTCAGCAATATGCTTGAAGCAGTTATTATTGAACTAGTGGAGAAATCTGATTAGGTGATCCCAGTGGTAGCTTAGGAAAAGAAGCAGAAGGATGAAATAGGGATTTGCGTAGATTTAAGAAAGCTTAACAATGCATGTGTCCATGATCCTTTCCCGACACCATTTACTAACAAGGTCCTGGACAATTTTGGAGGACAGGAGGCCTATTCGTTTACTGATGGGTTCTTTGGATACCATCGGATCAAGGTTGCACTAGAAGACAAGAGTAAAACAAACTTTGTGATTTAATGGGGTTGTTTTCAATATACGGTGATGCCCTTGGGACTCAAGAATGCACCAGCGATATTCTCTCGCATAGTCATCGCGACGTTCAAAGAGTTTATTCACAAATTTTTGGAGGTATATTTCGATGACTGGACAATGTTTGGGCTAGTCAAGCACCATGTAGACAGTCTACGCTTAATATTGGATACGTGCCGAAGGTATCAGATTGCGTTGAACCTAAAGAAGTGCTTGTTTTGTGTCCCCTTCGGGATTTTCCTAGGTCAATGTTAGTAGGGATATTTTTAAGGATGAAAATTTATATTAAAGTTTAGAAACCTTGGCAAATCCCACTAGTCCATAATATGAAATCTATAAAATGTTTGGAGATATTTTTGTAAAATATTCAAATTTATAATATTTTTATATAGTCTATATATAATTTTTTGGTGATTTTTAGGGTAAAATAATTTCATTCTATAAAATTTGGGCGAATCATTTCTACGAAAAAATGGAAATTAGCGAATCTTTTTTTTAGAAAAAGTATATAAAATTAGCCCATGGGCTAATATTAGCCCCTAAAATTTTCCCCTGTCATGTGGTATGTAGGCAAGGACTTATGGTGGACCCTGCCAAGATCGCAGTAATAATAAACTTGGAAGCCCCAAGGAGTGTTAGATAGTTGTGCGCAATGCTGGGCCATACTGGGTATTATCGAAAGTTCATTAAAGATTATGCTCAGATTACCATGCCCATGGAAAAGTTTCTAAAGAAGGATGCTACATTCTATTGGAATGAAGAATGTCAGCACAAGCTAGATGTCTTGAAGGAGAAAATGATTACCACACTGATCTTGGTCTTCCCGGACTGGAAGAAAGAATTCCATGTGCACGTTGACGCCTCGTGTATTGCGTTGGGAGTAGTGCTAACACAGGATGGCGAAGGAGAATTGGATCACCCTATAGCATTTACGAGTAGGAAGTTGTTAAAGGCTAAAAATAATTATTCGACGACAGAGCATGAAGGATTGGCAATGGTGTAGGCGCTCCAAAACTTCATGCATTACCTGTTGGGCGGACATTTCAAGATGTACACAGACCATTCTGCATTGAATTATCTAGTCAATAAGCCTATGTTAGGGGGAGGAATATGCATATGGTTGTTGTTATTCCAAGAATATGATTTTGAGGTAATTGTGAAACCAGGAAGGTTGAATGCAGGACCTAACCATTTGTTGCGCATTGAGAAAGCTTGGAATGATCGGCACATAAAACTGCGCACCTTCAAGGTAAATTACTTGGTTTTATTATATGATAGCAAGTTCGTTAAGTTTCCAAGAAAGTTTCAGATGCATTGGCTAGGGCCATATGTCATCAAAATAATTATAGATGGCGGCATCATTCAGCTCGCAAAGTTGAATGGAGAACCATTTCCAGGATGGGTAAATGGAATCCTGTTGAATCCATACACAGGGGATTTGGCTCAATGACTACATGATAGTAGGATAGTCTCAGTAGTCCAAGCAGCTACAAGGAAGCGCGGGACTATAAAATACATTGCCCGATTGGTGGAACTACACGACAGATGACCTGTGCGGAAAAGGGTAATGTCATAGTATCAGAAGGTGCGTGAAGGGAGTTGTGATATGGGGGGAGATACCACGTAGCAGAGCAAGAAAATGATTCTTATAGTGATTGTTCATGATTTGACAGAAAGGATATGGTTAAGAGGAGTTAGGGGGGCATTTAAGGCTGAAATATTTGAAGATATGTCGCCAAATCAACATTTATGGACAGATTTTGGGGGGGAACAGTCAAATTTGAATTTAAATTTTCCTATAAATTGGGCATGTCCATCTAGCAGAGAACATTTTGCATCCTTAGGATTTTTGAGTTGTGTTGTCTGTCATTTATAAATCTTTTTTTTTTTAGATTTAGTTTCCAGCTTTGTGTTTGATACCTTGCCTAATGATACCTAGCAATTTATTCTCAACACTATGTCTAGACTAGGTGAGAGTACAAGCACCAAAGGAACTGTTGCCTTAGAGGGAGTAGCTCCGAAAGTTATAAGCATGGATGCTCTAGCTCCTATGCCTATGGCGTCGAGGTTGCCTAGGCTGAAGCCTACACCAGTGCGTGAGAATCCCAAGCCCAAGAAAGACAAGTAGAAGAGGCCTATGTCGGTGCATGAGTCGCCGAGGAAGAACTCTACTACCCAAGCCTAGAAGGAAGATAAACAGTCGACGAAGGATAAGGAGAAAGTTGTAGATTTAGAGGCCGAAGAGGGTGTGACAGATATAGATGCCGAGGGCATGGAGCCCATATCCAAATTTATATATTACATCCCTCCATGTAAGGGAAAGATGAAGGTCACTAATGACCCAAATGCGGAAAAATTCCTTATAAATATGCCCTGCTACCAAAATGTCTCACCTTTGAAGCTCCGCACCTAACACGGATTCCCCATTTAAAAATGGAAGATAGGGATTTGGCGAACCATGAGAGTTTCCCCCACCTCATCACGGAGAACTACATGAAGTGGGCATACTATAAATAATCTGGTGTCACCGTATTGGATCCAGTCGAGTGGATTCACGAAGTGAATTAGTCGGGGTTGCTAAAACTGTTGTGGGTGCACCACTACCAGCACTCCAACATCAATATCGTCGTTATCAAGAAATTGTTGACCCTGGTACATGATGGATGTTTATGGCTGAGTGCACTGATCCCAATCATAGACATGCTGATCCATCAGATCACACTCCTGCCACATTCAGGCATGAATCTGGCCAAGGAGTTTGGTAGAAAAACTAGTCAGCACGACCTGGAAGCAAGGACGAAGGAAAAGTTCAAGCTAGTTAAGAATCTATGCAGGTACTCCATCACGTTTATCACGGACCCTGCAGTGAAAATTTCCACGCAGATCCTCACTTGTAACATCATGAGTAAATGCCATGCGGACGAGGTTACAGCGCCAGTAATCTCGTTAGCTGCATAGTGCGTGAAAGGCTTGTAGTTCAACTAGTCACACTACCTCTACAATGAGTTCCTTGTGAATTATGGTGAGGCTCAGGATGAGAGAAAAACCTTCCACTACACGTGGTTGTTGTTCTCCATTGTACTAGTAGCTTGGGAGCTGCCAAAGGACAACCAGTTTCCTCCCTTGGAGAAATGATTGTCAGAGGTTACAGAATTTTCCTAACTTTGGGTCACAAAGGACTCCACGGGGTCAAGGAGACAGTTTTCTAGGTGTTGATGGTGGCGAGCATTCACATAGCCATCAACCAAAAACCACAGTTGTCCCAACTTTTTTTGAGCAGTTATTAGAGTACACAGAGTTTAAGGTAGACTTACACAGCGTATATATCAGGGTGTCGAAAGATCCGTAGAAGAAGTAGTTTGGTTTGCCTTATCTTTCCACAAGCAATGCCATTCAGGAGGTTATCAAGTGTTGGCCAGGAGATTGGCATTCTCCATCCGATCTGGGCACAGGCATTAGCAAAGGCACGAGGAGTTCCACGGAGAAAAAGAAGAAGGAGGCTGCAAAGTAGGTGGTCTGAAAGTTGGATGAAAAGCGAAGGAAGGAGGCCAAGGAGAAGGCCTAGCTGGAAAAAGAGTGCGTTGCCAAGCAACAGGCAAAATTAGGAACATCATGACTCTGAGCAGAGCGATAAATCCCCTTCACCCCAGACTGAGGAAGAGGAGTAGGCAGAGCAAGGAGGTGGTGGAGATGAAGAATAGAGCACTCCACTCTAGGTAAAGAGGTACCGGGAACAATAGAAGGAGGGGCCCTGGAAGAAGTCGAAAGCAACGAAGCCACCATTGGATCCCATGACATGCATAGAAGGAGATATCGATGAGATTGGAGATAAAGTGTGCAAACCACATCAGAACTGTCGTAACAATTCGAATAGAAGCACCTGCAATCACTAGGCACTCCTTAGAAGGATTTGCATGAGCTATAGATCTATACAAGCAGGATCTAGGTGGATGCAAGTCAGGTGAGCACTACATCGATGAGCTTGGAACCCAGGACCAGTCAGGATACAGAGATGGTTAGATCAGTCGATATCTAAGTAGTTGCACTACCGGAAGGTTTGTTGAGTGCAGAGTCAGCCGATGAGAAGGTCATCTTAAATACTCTAAAGAATATTGGCCTCAACCTCGCAACGCTCCCCAACGAGTATCTTCACACGCTACAGATAAGTGTGACAGTGGATTTACAAGCACGCTCTCAGCCTAATTAGTAAATATCAGGTGAACAATGAGAAAATTTTCAAGGAGAAGTAAAAGGCATTGAAGGAAAAGGAGACAATCTAGGCGCAGAGCACCTAGCTAGCAGTCACAGTGGAAGAAGCATGCAGGAAAGTGCCAGAGTTTCACATATCGAAGGAGGCATCACTTGAGGCCAAGATCATAAAACTTGCAATAGGTGTCCATGATGCTAAGACAGAGGTGGCCCGAGTTTAGTTTGAGCCCAACCATAAAATCACAGAACTGGAGCTCCAGTCACAACCTTCAACCCCACCAAGACTTAGCAAAAAACTGGAATATATTGTTAAGGATGGAATAGCTACTGTCGATGCTACGGTAGTGGACTGCACAGTCTTGTTTGAGCAAGCCATGGAAGTAGTGACAACCCTGTAGGAAGATCCCAACCTAGAGAGATTAGAAACAGAGACCCACGAGCTTTAGTAGTAATATGACGAAGTGCAAGTGACAAAGCACACAGTGGCTATGGTGCAATGCCTCACCAAGTTGTAGGAGGCAAAGCAACTCCTTGAATAAGTGGAGGTTGCACATAAAAAAGAGGTAGTCCTTAAGGCGTGGTTGGATCCTTACTTGGAATAAGCCTACCAACTCTCTGCCAAAATACAGGAAAAGTTGGCGAACCTGCAGCTTACATAGAAGAAGGTCAAGTAGGACAATGAAGGACCAACCACAGAGAAGCTGGTTGAACATATGAAGCAAACAGCCATGCAGAGCGCGACTGACATAGCAGTGGTTCAAGTGGAGTTGGGGGATCTTCGTAGCAAGATCTCCATGCCAGTTGAGTGACTTGAGGGCGAGTCACGATATTTGTGTTGGGGGCTTGTTGGATGGGGTCCTCTGGGTCAGTTTTGGGGAAAAAGCCCATGTTTTGGGGCAAAAGCCAAGGTTTTGATGTAAAAAGATGTAAAATCTCTGCAAAGTTTGGTCATGGAACACGTAGTTAGTTAATATTTAAAAAGGGTCTTACCCTTCTTCTATGTAAAGTTGGCTTTTGAAGATCTACCCATGGTCTGCAGACCATGGGATTGTATAAATAGGCGTGTCTTAGACAATAAAGGAAAGTTGTATATGGGTACGATGGAAATAGTATAGAGAGTTAGCGTAGGAGAGTAAGAAGGAAGGCTCTGCAGCTGAGTGCGTAGAGGACTAGAGTAGTGTCTGTAGCTGAGTGCGTAGACCTCTGTAGCTGAGTGCCGGGGAAGTTTTGAGTTTGTAAGCTTAACTGAATATCAATAAAGAAGATTGTTGTAGAAATTACTGTGTTTTATCGATTAACTTTTGTTAGGTGTATGCTCTAATGAATAGTGGTTTTATGAAATAATGATGTATTGATGTGCGACTTTACTTGTTCTACATTGTTATCTGAATGCAATTAATCTTAATTAATTACGCAAAGATTATAACACTTTATGTTAAAGTTATCAAACACTTAAGTAGATCTGAGCAAATAATGGTCTAAGGGTAATCTAAAGCACACGTAACTAGCTAATTGACCTATTCAGGGTCCACAAAAGCCAATCGCAGACCTTTGCGGAGGTCTAGAGATAGATTGGAGGAAGTTACATTAGTAGGCTACAAGAGCATAGAGGTCTACGCGAAGGCATATCTAGGTCCCCAAAAGGACATCACACTGATCTCTAGGTGTGGAAACTTGGTTCTAGCATGCCCCCATACTGCTTCGGGTGAGACTTCAGTCTACGCACCGTAGATTGATGCCGAAAGGGTGAGTAGTGTAGGGATTTTTTTGGCGCAACTAAATCTAAACCTGGGTTAGGACCCCCTAAGCCAACAGTTTGGAACTAGAAAAAATTCTTTTTATTGTCATTTTTAATCATTGATAAATTACGGTATTTGTTATCAGTGGATTGTGATAGAAATAAAAAAAAGGGGGACATAGAGTCATGATGTCTGATGACACGAAAATAAATATTGTGATACACAGAAGGAGCGACTATATGTTTTTTTGGTAGATTTATTGATTTGAAATGGAATTTCAACTATATTTATATGTAATGAACGTGATTTCACTGGTTTTGAGCAAAATTTCTCTACATATATTATTCTTATGATGATTTTATTAACAAGATTATTATTTACTGAGAAGGGTTCAATTTTTGGATGTTTTTGGGTTGTGATTCAAGGGGTTTGTATAAGATCCAAAAAGCAACTGCTTGATTTGCAACAATCACTTGATTTCTTCCGAACTGTAACCATTCAACATTCTTGTGAGCTTAGGGTGCTAGAATATGGACAACAAAAAATTTTGTACATTTTGTTAATGATGTTGTGGCAAAAAATGAAGTGATTCTAGAGAGTCAATTGGTGAAATTTGCCTTTGGGGTGAATTTCTTAAGCAAAGTTCGTTGATTGTTTTCAAGCTACGCTGAGCACACCTCTGCTAGCCTAGAGATTAGTTGTGGAATTGAGTAAGTATGGAATTTTTATATGCTTCCGTCAAATACCAAATTCGTATATTGAGTTAACAAAATTATTTCTTCTGATACAGTCGAGCCCACAATTTATGGACAATTTCATAATTTGTCCAACATCAGAATCTCTTTGTTCCCTTTTCTTTCCTAGCTGAGAATATTCGAATGAGCATAATTTATTGATTGAATGTTCAGAATCTGATTATGTTACAATCTCAATTCTATTGATATGGCCTCTTAGAGGCTAAGAAACGACCTTCCTTGAAAAATTAGCCTTTTCTCTGTTACACTACACATTTTTTAATTTTTGTTGAGTCTTGACTTTGTTTTGGTGAAGTTTAAATTATACAATTTATGAGCATGAAATCAAGACAAGAAAATGTGTTGCGGGTATAGGAGCTCATTTTGGTATATTGAAGTTCACAAGGTTACAAGTTCAAATCCATATGTCCAGTAATTTAATGTTTACAAAAGGAAGATAATTTTGGAGGTTATGACATTCTTGTTGGGTAAGAATAAGAGAATATGATTTTAGTTGGCAACCCTAAGCATACCACTATTTGATGAATTTGCAACTCATGATGCATGCATATTGGATATAACTCACAACAAACTTGATTTTTCATATTTCTTTGGTGTTCATTGTATGGAACAAAGATAAAAGTCCCTGATTGTGTATTTGTGGCTATAAATCATTATTCATCTTTTTTATGTTGAAGCTTCATTGTAAACGGGTGCATTTTCGGTGGTAGCCGACACCTTTTTGAAAGTTGATTGCAATTTTTTCTCTGATAGGAAGCTAGAGAAAATGATGAGAGTCAGTCATTCGTTAGAGTTATTAAGTAGTATAATGTCATCTACTATTCATACTAGTGTCCAAATTAGTAAGGACATGCTTTCTGACATTAAAACCTATTCGCAAAATGCACAAGAGAAGTTCGAGTTTTTGTAACTCGAATTTCAATTCTAGCGAGATGAAATACATGAACTACAAAAGAAGAATTCTGAACCTATTCTTGTTTAGAATTATCATACTTAATGCAATCATTTCAGGAGAAAATTTGGATGCAGATAAATGTCATGATGTGAACCCTATTATAAGACCTTGGGAAGAGATTTCACATAACAAACATAGAAATGGTTTGGGATATAACAAGGATGTCTTGGAAGTATCTTTTCATATTCTTGATTTTTCTAAACCTATACAATTTTGTAGTGTTGTATTCCTGGATGGTATTGTTCCAGAACAAATTGATCGATGTCAATAGTGTAATAGAGTTGAAAATGAGAAAGATCAATGTTTTGATCTTCACTGTTGTGAGCATTGTGGAAAGCGTAATCACCATTCAAACATATGTTATAGTAATAATACTACTGCAAGAGAGAAACTAAATTTATGATGGATTGCTTCTTTGGATTGGTTGAAAACAACCAAGAACATTTACAGGTCATATCTTAGGATATGTTCGCAAGTATTGACTAGCCTTGTAGTGATGAAGAGTACTTCATCCTCTCACGTTGTATCTGATAAGGGGGGAATTGATAGGGTTGTGATGGTCTACTACAAGTTTGAATGTCAAGTGATCTTGAGTTAGTGATCCACAAGTGAGCTGGAGCCACAACCTGTACTAGTTAGAGCCAAAGTTGTAGCCAAAGAGATTTCAGTTTTTGTTGAATAAGTTGTTTGTGAACGAGCACTTCTAGATTCAGAATTGTTCAAGGAACTACATTGATTGTTCCATATTTAGTGGTCACCTTAAAACCACATTTTTGGTAGTTCTGAGAATTTCTATGAAGGTTCTAGAGTTAGTGATGGTTGATACCTTGAATTCTTCCATATTGGTTTGTGTTAATCCTTAAAAACCATTTATGGGAGACATTCAACTCTTGGCTAAGATGCATTTTTGCATTTTGAGCTCTCATTCTTGGAATTTGATAGGATCCCTTCAGATTAAGGCAGGAATGTTAGACAACTAATTCTCAGGATTATGTTTGCGTTAGGGTGATTGGTTATTAGAGTACAAGAAGACCTGAAAACTTATTCAATGATCTATTTTATATATTTATATGTACACATTGTACATCATTCATTGAGATCAATTAATATACAATTGTATTTCGTTTCCAATATCATGTGTTTAACATGGAAGCACGCAATTGTTACGCTTAATTACTAGGTATTATGCAGTGTTCTTGGTAGCTGTGTGCCTTTTTTAATCAGGGAAATGCTCCCTGGTTTAGTCAAGCATTTAATGTTATTTTGGCTGGTTAGAACCAAAACTTTCCAGGGAATAATCACTCACTTTTTACATCCATTAATCATGCTTTGGCATCTTCATTCAATCTAAATTTGGCATCCTCATTCAATCCATATTCATTCTCACAAGATTCCTCGTGTTTTCACCATCTATTTAAAGCTCGCTTGGAACACTAGGGTCATATTGTGTGCACCCAATCTTGGGGATTATGGATCTTAGGATGATAGTTTTGTTTTGAAAGAATTCAGATCCATTTAGTGCACCAAAAATGGAAAAGGAATGATTGAAATGTTCAGACAAATGTTTTTCACCTTCTAACTATGGGATCGAGTTGATATTCACTGCACTTGTAGCAGAAATTGTCCCAGACCGTAGCATCTTCATCAAGGATGCCTCAATAATACTTTGCATTATAAATATGAGAAAATGTTTTTCCATTACAAAATCCCTACAAAACTTTGTTTTAGGTTTCACTCCATTGGGTCATCTCATCCCTGTCCCAAAGCTCACCAAGAACCTCTCTGACACCCATGGACTCTCAGTTACCTTGATCACTTGCAAATGGATGCTCTCCCCTCACCTCATCAAAGCTTATTCAGTATCCATGGCATCCTATGGTCTCAACATCGACATCATCCAACTATCATAGGTGGATATTGAAGGCACACAACATATGAAAACTTTCACTTACTTATATAAGATTTTTGAAAAATCAAGGGATCGGTAGAAAATGCTCTCACATCCCTCATCCACTCTGCCTCTCCTGTCTCTACTTTCATCACTGGTTTTTTCTGCTCCACTATGCTCTATGTGACCACCGAGCTCCGCATACCCACATATGTATTATTAACGTCTGATCCATCTATGATTACAGTTTTGTTGTCTCTTCCCAATCTTGTCTCAGAGATTCCAATTTCGTTTCAGAACATGGATTTCCAAAAGAGGTACTAGGAACTCTATTGATCCTTGACAATGATATGTTAGTTCCCCTTCATGATAAGTCTAATGAAGTATTTCAATGGTTCCACTGCCATTCCTAGCATCTCTGGGAAGCAACGAGAATTTTGGTCAACACCTTCGAGGAACTGGAGCTTGGAGGTGAATGAACTTTCTTTAGGATTGGAAGCATTGCTTCATGTGGGTGTTGCACAATATGTCAAGCAAATTTTTGTCTATCGAGGAAATGAAGATTTCTAAACTCTTACCCGAGGGATTCCAGATTTGAACGCAGGACCAAAGACTTGTTGTTTCTTCATGGGTGCCTCAGTTCTTATTCTCTCTCACCCATCTACCGGTGGTTTCCTTTCTCACTGCAACTGAAATTCTACACTGGAGAGCATATCATATGGAGTGTTGATGATCTCTTTGGATGTTTTTGCAGAACATAGGATCAACATGATTCTCCTGGTTGATGATTTTAAGGACAGAATCTCAGCAAAGATGGAAAACAATGATTTCGTTAGGAGAGAAGAAGTGGAGAGAGCAGTCAGGAAGTGGATGGAAGCAAAAAGTGGGATGAGGGTAAGGGTCAGAGTGAGATAATTGAAGGAGGCAGTCAGGAGTGCATTGAAAGAAGATGGTTCTTCATACAAAGGCATGGCACTACAATGTCTGAGTGGATAATGAACATAGTAAACTTGCAAACTTGGGATCCACACTGCCCAAAACATGATTTCCATTTGGGACGAACAACCCCAGATAGGAATTATGTATGTCCATGGTTATCATCCATTCAAATGTAACAACTTTCATTTCATATTATGATAGTTTTATTTAACTTAGATTATATTTAAAAAATGAAAAAACAATGGAAATGAAGAGAGGGAAAAAATATCAGACTTATTGATTTTTTTTTACACTACCACATAAAAGCCATCGATAGAGCAAAATGTGAACCCATGAAAAATCAATCATGCTATGCTTTTGTTTGTTTTTTAATTGTTTTCATATTTCATATTATGACTAGCTTTCCTTTTTTATATGGCATTTTTTCATGTATATAGATTTTGGCTTAGCAATGTACTTATCATTCCTAGTTTGTTTTGAAACAAGAATTTTTTCAATATCCCATACTTTGGTCAGTGAAAAACATGCTTAGAATTAAAGTTTGTAGTTTTTTCTTGCTATTATGCCATATACTTCACACCACTGTTCATTTTTAAAGTGTAAATTTTGTAGTGGAAGCTGAACCATATTGATATCACAAGAGCTTTCTATGTCTCTATTAAATAAGGATGAAAAAGTTTATGTGGAGCAGGATTCCTGTTTGGTAGTAATATAAGGAAATCCTTGATGAAATATTTCGATTCTAATAATTAAATCTAAATTTTAAATGGATTTTTAAATCTCATTATGATTGGAATAGTTTCATAATCCCTCAAGCAAATTTGAAACTCATTTAAAAATCCAGTTCAAAATAAGATGTATTTTTCACCGTAATAGACTACTTGAAAAAAGGAAAACAATATTTGAAGTTCGAGAGATAAACTTCCTGGAAGGCATTAAGACAATAATTTCAAACTAACACAGGAAAGTAATAATCTTCAGAATGTAAGTTGAGATACGATTGTGGTGCCTTTAAAAGTGGTGTTATGATGTTTTTTTTTTTTTTCATACTTATAATTGAAGTTTGCAGTTTTTGCATGCTATTATGGCATATACATGACATCACTGTTCATTTTTAAAGTGTAAATTCTGTAGTGCAAGTTGAACAAGTGTCTATTCCCGAGTGTGTCTGTATACTCATTATCATCTATGAAGGATTTCTACCCAACAAGAGTGTGCCTCTACTTGGAGTATTATCTTTTGTCCAAGGTTATTGATTTAAAAAAGAATGGTTATTTGATGCTTTTGAGGTTTAAGCATTTTTCACCTGTGGATTATTTTATGGCAATAGTGTTCATTTTAAATCTCAACAAAATTCCTTCATTAATATTGATGGAGGGTATCGAGTCAAATTGTATCAATCATTAAATTTATAGGTTGTTAATTTCTTTAAGCGATGATAACCATATATGAAGGTTTTCCTTTTATTGTTACATTTCCCTGTATTTTAGTGAATACATGATTATGCCCGACTTCCCGCTCTGGTGAAATTTTAGAGTTCATATTTTGTTTTTGTATACATACATATTCGACATAGTCTTCCAAGTTTATTTGAAGTACAGTCTATACTATGTCAACATTCCCCATATTTTACTTACCTAATCAACAATATATAGATGTTTCTTGGCTAAACGATATGTTTTGAGAAGTCTTAGCTTGGGAGGGTTAGTTGATGTTGGAAAAATGTTTACTATGTTGAAGTTGTAATTGTTTAATTTTTCTTGCCTTGATACATTGATGTTGTAATTGTTTAATTTGTCTTGTCCTACTATTTGTAGGCATAAAAAGTTCCAAACTGCTTCTATTTGCTCATTTGTTTTCACATAAAAGGCATTTTTCCCATCATCATTTTCTTTGCTGCTTGGGCTCAAACATAACTCCATTCTTGTAGAGTCTTACAACACTCTTTTGTTTGTTTATCCTTGTAATGTTGGACATATTGATGAAGCATTTTTAATTAGCAGTGTCTTCCTCAGGGTTTCTTTTGGTAATGGGGATGTCTTTGCAGGAAAATATATGATATTTTTCTAAAGCATTGCCTATATCTTGTGTTGACTTGAGGGGGCCTAACCCAGGTTCAACGTTAGTTAGCCAAACATATCCTTACACCACTGGCCCTTTCGGCATTAGCCTGTAGAGCGCGGACTGAAGTTTCACTGGAAGTAGTATGGGGGGATGCTAGAATCAAGTTTCAGCACCCTTGAGATGGTTGTGATGTCGGTTTATTCCATATATACTTGCCTTCACGCAGGTTTCTTAACTCTTTTTTCCACCCTTCAATACCTTTGTGAAAGGGTACATTTGATTTTCACGTAGCTCTAACCTACAGCTTAGGGACTTTCGCGATGTTAGGGCAGTGGACTGCAATATCTCCCAAACTAGGCTAAGTGTTTTAATTATATTATTAACCGATCTTAGTTAGCTTCACATAAGCAGATTTTCTTACTTGCGTTCACTTAACCAACACATTTACATACGTTCGCGCATCATATAAGAATTATAAGTGAAATTCATACCCAACATAACAAGATGCAGAAATTGTAGAATACTTTTCTTTATTGATAATTCTGGATAATTACAGACTCGACCCACCCCACACACTTAGTTGCAGGGGTCTGCACACTCAGCTGCGGATTTCTAGGCCTCTGCACACTCAACTGTAAAGCCTCTACCTACGCTACGACCCGAACTTAGACTTCTACCTCAAAGCTATCTCTCATACATTATATCTTCATTACTTCATTGATTTATTCTAACTACTTAGAGCTTAGTTCTATTTAAAGTTCTTTTACAGCTGACATTACATTTCCAAAATAAGGGCGAACAACCCTATGACTCTTTAACACCTATGCGTTTCGCGACCACAAAATGCAGAGTCTTTACACTTCGATTACAAATTTTGACCAAAATATGGGCTTTTAGCCCCAAAGCTGCCCTTGGGGGATCCGGCGCTCAACAAGCCCCCAACACAAACATCATGACTCGCCCTTAAGTCACTCTGTAGGTGCAGAGATCTTAGCGCGAAGACCTCCCAACTCTGTTTGGATGACCGCAACCTCGGGAGTGCACTGAGTGGCTACCTATTGGACTTCTTCCACTCTTTGCTCGGTGACTGCCATGGAACTGCTACCCTAAATCTTCTGCTGAGTTTTCTACAGTGTTGTGAGCTTTCCTTCAATGGAAGATGTGATCGTATATGCCTCGTCTATCCATGGTTGTAGGCATGCTTTTAGGACTGCTTCTTTGTGCCGAGCGTCATCCACATGTTCCTTAAGTGCCTTTTCCTCCTGCATCAATGTGAGCCTTTGTGTAAGGGCCACTGTCTGCGCGGTCCCTTTGACCTCGTCATATCTTTGTTATACCTCGCACACCTCTGTCTCCAGCCGCTTTACATTCGGGTCCTCCTACAGGGCGGTCAAGACCTCGAATTATTGTTCAAAAAGTCGAGTGCAGTCTGCTACTGTGCTGTCGACCACCGTTATTGTTGCTGTAATAACAGTGGTATGTTGTTCCTTGAATTCTGGCCTAGTTGAAGGCTGAGCCTCAACTACAATTCTATGATCTGCAAGTTCAACTCTAGCTGAATTCTGGCCATCTTTGTTCGAGCGTCATGCACCCTTGTGGCCAACTTGCGGACGCACACCTCAACTGGTTCTTCTGCTTGAATGTCCAACTTCAGGACCATCTGGTAAGCTTCCTCCACTACTTGCATGATTTTCTTGTTCTTTTCTACTACCTCGTTGTGCTGCAGGCCCAGCTATTCGATATTGATGCGCTGCAGGCCCAGCTATTCGACATTGATGCGTGACTCCATCCTGCAAGAGGTGGAGCGTCTCTCGAGGGAGCAGGACCATATTGAATCCCACCCCTTTCAGGATGCTAACTGTGGGTCTTTTGGCCTCATTTTTTGTAGTAAGTGTCCCATATGCTAGCAGTATAGCGTTGGTCACCCTTGTACGTAACATATCCTTGGAAGCTGAAGTGCCGATCACGAGGTTGGTGGACACTGTGCCAGCCTATGGAGTGTGAACCTGCAACTCCTGTAGCTCTATTGGGAGAGCCCCCAATACCAACTGCTACTACTCTTTGAGCTGTTTGAGGGCCTCCATGGTGACATCCCTCACCGTTTCTTTGATATCATGCAAATCCCTCTCAGTGAAGGTGATTAGGTCCAAAGATGTCTTTGAAGCCTTGGTTTTCTTCTACGACGCTGCCTTTTCTTGTGGCCGCTAACGCTTGAGTTGGGTGGACATTATCTATGGGTCTGTGCCACCTTTTTCTGTCAACTCCTCTATTTTTACCTTAGCCCTGGGTGAAGGTGGCTTCTGTCGTTCATGCTCTTCTATTCTTGTCTCCTACTGTTCCACCAATTTTGTGGCATCATGTGCTTCCTGGGCCTTAGCCTCCGCTTCCTCCTTTCTACTCTTCTCAACCAGCTAGGCCATTCAAAGATTTGTTTCTTCCTTCTTACATTATGTGGCGAACTTGTTTGTTTCCACCACAAAGCTTGCTAGAGTGTGCCACTCCGGTGGCCAAGACTCGAGGACTGCAAAAATAACATCATCAGTCACTAGATATGGTAAGTTATGCCATGTCTTCGTGGGGTCCTTCCGCTCCATGATGAAGACATGGTGGAAATCTGCTTTGAACTCTACAAAGCTCTTTAAACTAATGTATATTGTGGGTGATAATCACAGCTTGCGATTGATCCCCATCTGGATACTCATCTCCATCAATACCCAAAAGCTCTTTCTTTCTTTTATGCGTTTCGCACCCATGGTCATCCGCAGCGAAGCATACTTCACTACCTTTGGAAGATCAAGTGCAACCAAAGAGAATTGGCTGTCTTTTGGCAGCTCCCATGCCACCAGCACAATTGACAGCAAGAGCCATACACAGTGGAAAGTCTTACCCTGCTCCTGTGCCTCGCGACAGTTCACAAGGAACTCACTGCAGAGATAATTCGCCCAGTTTAACTGGACTCCTTCAGCACATTGGGTTGCTAATGCAATCACAGGCGCGGGCACCTCATCTGCATGACACTTCCGCATCACCTTCCCTGCTAATATTTGTGTTGCTACCTTAACTACAGGGTTGTTAATGCTGGAGATGGCATATCCCCACTTCTTCTTCTCCAAATTGAATTTCTTTTGCATAGCTTCTGCAAGGGCCAACTCACCACCTTTTCCTTCTGATATATTGGTTGGATCCTCCCTGAAGTAAGGCCGCTGTGTGATCCAATGGATCATGTGGGCTGTGATGGAAATGGAATCCTCTAGCCACAAACACCCATCATGCACCAAGTAGAGCAACTACCTGATGACGAAGACGGTCACTAGGGCAGAGTGGTAATGCAATACCCAGAGCAGGTTGAGCAACCCGGCTTTCTCTACACCCTTGAGCCATGCCCGTGGCTCCATTCAATCATTCCAATAGTTGTATCAATCCATCAGCATATTAGCTTCTCATTCGCTAAATACGGGAATTTCTCATGATTTGTGAGGTACCAATCTTCAAAATTTAGGACAGGAACTTTCCCTAAGTGCGGCCCATAAAAAACAATGTCATACAGGAGCAATAGAGTTTGCAGGGAGCTCGTGCTCTCGCCTATGTCATTTGGAACCTTGGCCTTACCCTTGTGCGGAGGAATATCTTTGAGTAACCTGGTAATAGGGTCTGCACCCTGGGTTTCAAATTCAATTTCCATGTCCTCCTCATCCACCAGGATTTCTTCAGATTCTTCCTCATCGGCCTCCAAATTAATGGCCTTCCCCTTTTCCTGGAAGGTGAGCTTGGTCCTCTGTAGGCTTCTTGGTGATAAGCACACCAAAATCATAGTCTACTTATCCTTTTTTGGTCTCGGTGTTCTGGGTGATTTAGGGACTTCAACTATCACTCTAGCACTCTCTGGGGCTTCTACTACCACAATTTCCTCCGCGGCTTCCTTGGGTGTCGTCATCATTCTATTTAGGAGGTCCTGTGTTTATTTTGGCAATATCTCAAACGTTGAACTTGCTCTCAAAGCCTCAAAATTCATAAGGTCCATACACACCTAATAATGCAACAACTAAATTTTCAAAATGTCAAGTGTTTTTCACTAGATAACCACCTGTGATTTATAGGGCTTTTTGAATTCAAATCCGACCATTCCCCCCACATTCATCCCATTAATGCTACATTGGCAGCAGATTTTCAAGAATCTAATCATGAACAGTGACTTTAACAATCACTTTCCAATGGACCTACGCGCACTATTTCCACAAGTATCGCAACTACCTTCACACTGTCACGAACCATGTGACACTTCGCTACTTCGCGCAGTGCTAAAATCGCGCAGCTCCCCAACCTGAGAAGTGTAGTTTATTGTCCCACACCTCCTTTCAGCTACCTGGAGTGCTAAGACTGTGCTTATGTCGCATATTCAGATGGTTGGGCCACCTGTGTATGGCTTCAATCAACTGCCATTCACCTTTCCTGGGAAGGGATCTCCATTCAACTTAACCAACTGGACAATGCCACCGTCGGTAATCTCCTTAATAACATAGGGCCCCAGCCAATGCATTCTAAATTTTCGTGGAAATTTATCAAACTTACTGTCATACAAAAACACCAACTCATTCACCTTAAGGGTGCGCAACTTAAGATGTTAGTCATGCCACACTTTTTCGCGCTGCTTTTGGATATGTTGATGAAGTAAAGGAAAAAATATTTCTTCTTCAAGCTCATCCAACTATGTGAGCTTCTCTTCCAAGGCTTTGTGATCTGTCATATCTTTGAGCGCCACTATGCGCAGACTAGTCACAATGTACTCCATGGGCATCACTGCTTCAACCCCGTATACCAGCCTAAAGGGTGTCTATCCTGTTAACTTCTTGCACATCGTCCAATAAGCCCATAGTATTGCAGGTATGTGTAGGTCCCAATCACTTCGCTGAGCATTGCAAACCTTGGTCAACGCATTTTCAAGCACTTTGTTGAATGCCTCCACTGTCCCAATTGCCTGTGGGTGATAAGGAGTGATCTTTTGGTGATATACATGAAATTATTTCATTAGAGCACTAATCGTTTTGTTCAGAAAGTGTGTACCCCGATCACTCATTAGGATCTTTGGAAATCCAAATCGTGTCAATACATGCTCAAATAGGAATTTTGCAGCCGTCACAACTATGCAATCCTTCATAGGTTGTGTCTCCGCCCATCGTGTCAAATACTCAGTCGCTATGATGATATACCTCACGCCTGTCTTCCCTTGTGGCTGAATGGGTCCTAAAAAATCTATTGCCCATTTTTCGAAGGGTTGTAATGTCATTTTTTGATTCAAAGGCATTTCATCCCTCCGCAATGGCTTTCCTATTCTTTGACATACATCATGCACCTTGCAAAAAATGCTTTTGAATCCTGATGAAGGGTTGGCCACCATAACTTGGTACGTAGAATCTTCTGTGTGGTTTTCCCCCCTACATAATGTCCTCCCACAATGCCCCCATGAGCATCCATGAGGATGCTGCTTCATTCAAACTCAGGTACATACCTTCGCAATATCTCATAAGTCCCCATCTTCTATAGATGTCTAGCAATGACAGATAAATTTGTCGCGCACACCACTAATTCCTTCTTTTTCTTGACAGAGTATCCTTCTAGTGCAGTTCCTATTGTTAGGAAGTGTATGATATCTTTAAAATGGCCATCCACGACATGCACTGCAAATAGTTGCGCATCAATTAATCCTTCCTCCAAGTTAGTAGTTTCCTCCCTTGTTTCGATGTGCAACAGATGGTTTGGTCCCACGTTCAATTTTCCAGGCTTCATAGCAACTTCAAAATTGTACTCTTGGAACAATAAGAGCCATCTGCAGATCCCCCCCCCCCCCAACACATGCTTATTAACCAGGTACTTTAACGTGGAGTGATCTGTATACATCTTAAAGTGGAATCCTAACAATTAGTGTCGAAACTTCTGGAATGCATGCACCATAGTTAGCCCCTCGCACTCAGTGGTGGAATAGTTCTTCTCCACTTTTGACAATCTACAACTTACGAATGCAATAGGGTGGTCCAAGCCTTCTCCGCCATCCTGTGTTCGTACTGCCCCCAGCGCTATACATGACGTGTCAACATGTACATGAAACTATTTCTTCCAGTTCGGGAAGACAAGAATCGATGTGGTAACCATCTTTTCTTTCAATATATCTTGGCTTTTCTTACAGTCATCGTTCTAGCAGAATGAGACATCCTTCCTCAACAATTTTTCCATCAGTGTGGTGATTTGGGCATAGCCTTTGATAAACTTTCTATAATATCCCATATGTCCCAGAGTAGTGCGTAGCTATTTCACACTCCTTGATGCTTCCAAGTTCAGAATCATCGCGAATTTCATGAGGTTTACCATCAGCTGTTGTCTGCAAACCACATGCCCCAATAGGTTCCCAAAAGGAATGCAAAACAGACACTTCTTGAGGTTGAGCGTGATCTGGTATCTTCGATAGGTATCCAACATCAAGCACAAGCTCGCTACATGGCACTTAACTAGCCCAAATATAGTTCAGTCATCAAAATAGACCTCTAGGAACTTATAAATAAATTCCTTGAATGCCGTGACAACCACGTGTGAAAAGATAGCATGTGCATTCTTTAACCCAAATGGCATTATAGTGTATTGAAAACTACCCCACTTAGTCGCAAAGGTTGTCTTGCTCCTATCCTTTGGTGCGATTTTGATTTGGTGGTACCAAAAGAACCCATCAATGAAGAAGTATGCTTCCTAGCCACCTACATTGTCCAACACTTCATCTGTGAACGGATTTGGGAAAGGATCATGCACACAAGCATAATTCAGTTTTCTAAGATCCACACATATCCTTATTTCATCCTTCTTCTTCTTCTCTTGCACCACCATTGGGCTCACCCAATCGGATTCTTCCACGGGCTCAATGATGTCTACTGCTAGCATTTTGTCTAGCTCTAAGCAAACCTTCTCCTTGTATTTCAGATTTAGGCAGTAAGGCCTCTACTTAACTGGCTTCATGTCAAGTTTTAATGTGATCTTCATCACTCCTAGAACTCTGGCAAATCTGTAAACTTGGTAGGGAATAAGTCCTGGTATTCGCGGAGCAATTCAGTGACCTTATCCACCATCGCATTGTCCCAGTAGTCTCCAATCTTCATGAATTTGGGTTCTGCCTCCGTACCAATGTTCACATGTTTAGTTCTCACCGATGCGATTATATCAGGGTTTTCAATATGTGGTCCTTGAACCTCACGGTGGCCTTCTGTTTCTTGAATGTTAACCTTCTGCGAATCTTTGTCCTCCTCTTCAACTGTTACATTATAACATTCTAGTGCGTGACTCAGCTGAGTAGTCCATTTAGGCTGAATCAGATCTAAAGGATCCTACGGTATCCTAAAGATGGTTGCTTTCACCTGTTGTAGCGCTTCATCAATACTGTCAAACCCATCCTCAAAACTAAATGTCGTCATGAATCCTTCACGTAGGATATCCCATTCACCTATCCCATGGCAGAGCTCTATTTCTATATACCAATTCATTGTGATAATATCTAGGGTATGGCAAAACAGGTGTACCCACTTAGGTTGTGGCTTTTCTCCATATGCATGCATTCATTTGGCCATATGTGAGCGTGGATCATTCTTCCCATTGTACTTGTCTATCAGTCACATCTTAGGCTTCCCAAATCGTGCTCTCATCATCCTCCTACATTTGTACCAATCATTAAAGCTTCCCTTGTGCATACCACACCATCTTGCGAGCGTAGCATGCATTGCCCAGTCCAAGGCCTAGAAGCATTGTTTTTATGGCACCTCCCTTTCAAATGCATCCAAAAATATATCTACCTCATTTAGACCATCATAGCTAGGCAGATTTCTTTCCCCTGATGAAACATAGTGCAACGACTGTATCATCATGTTGCAATTCAACGTAGTTACTTCATGTAACCGATTCTTCCAATGTTCTATTTCTTTGTCAGAGTCCAAAGTGCAAGAACTCACGCAATCCCACAAAATCCATCCATTCGCGGTGGGATTCACCCAATATTGGTCTTGCGTTTTCATCTTATAGTTGTAATCCAGATCATCATCACTCTCATAATCGTAGACTGGTTCCGTATAGCACGATCCCTCAGTAGGATCGAGGGTTATTATTACACGCAATGACTTCTTCTCAAAGATCATCTTTCACTTTCTCAAATTGATTACCCCATTCATATCAGTAGCCCAGTCAATTCCCAGGAGCACAGGCTAGGAATTGTTGTCATCCACAATATCTATTACTTCAAAATCTACCAGCATGCTCGCTCCCTCAATATCCATGGTCACTCCCTGTAGCTGCCCCATGGGTATGATTTTTTGTTGATTCGCCATCCTTAGCTAAATCGGAGACCATTTTAGTGTAGGTCTCCCCATTCGTTCCCAAGTCTGCTTCGGTAGCACATTCGCATCTGATCAAATCCAGAATGACTTGATCCATTTCGTATTCTCTGATCTATGCGGTGAGTCTTATTTCACGCCCTGTCCTTTTCTTATGCTTGCTAATCTTTCGTACTACGTGTGGTTCACTTGGTGCGGTTCTAACGCATCTATTGATGAGTCTTGTAGCCCTTTCATGCCCTCACTGTCACGCAATAACTTCATACAGGTTTCTAGGAAAGTTGTGAGCATAGCGGGGTCCATCTCTGGCTCAGGCTTATAATTGCTTCCCGAAGTGGAGGCCTCAGCGAAGCTCTTCTTAGCTTCCATGAAGGCTTCATGAGCACGCACCAAATCGAACTCAACCTCTTTCATCAAGGCTTTGCGAACCCAAGTACTGTCATCTGGATGTTTCCCCTCATCATCTCCCGCAGTGGTTCCACTCTGGAACATTATATTTATGTTCAGATCTTCCTCGCGTGGATCAAACGTCATCATATGCAGGTTCTAAGTCAGGGGAGGTGGTAGCACTCCTTTGTCATGTATCCTAGCTATCAATGTAGGAAAATCTTCCGTTTCATGATCAAACAACGTGCAATACTTTCATGACGGATGTGTTGGATTAGTGCAATCGTGGGCATAGTGTCCTGGTCCTCTGAAATTGTAGCAAATCAACTGTCCTCGACCTCTACCAGGTCCTCCTCCTCCTTAGCCTCATCCGTTCCCCTGAAATCCTATCCGCGCCATCCCTGCATTCTAGTCAAGGGGCCGCATTTTGGCCTAAACCCTGTAGGCGGGAGTTCTTTCAATCATCAATTCATAGCTCCTGCAAGTACGCTCATCATGTCCTACCGACCTACAAAAGTTTCAGAACATCTGTTGCGGTGCTTATACATACTTTTGTAGCAAGTGACAGTTATCCATGGTATGTTTTCTGACTACTTGTCAGATAGTGCACCATAAAGCAGGCATCGCGCTAGGTCTTGCTTGATATTTTGGCCTTAAAGGCACTAGTCCTCCTCCTGCAAGGAAGTTTGTAAAGATTGGGCAGTGGTCTTTGTCATAACCCTAACTCTTGCATTTCAAGCACCATACCTCTTCGTGTACCTTTGGCCAAACCATCTTGTCTTACTTTAGACTTTACATCTCAAGGCATAGATTCTTCAGCTATGCATGGATTTGTTGGACTCCTAGATTAGGATCTTGCATCAGAGTCTCATGTGTTCTCATGGAAATCTCCAAGGCCTCTTCCTAAGTTGTTATCTTTTGCTACGACAACATACTAATTAAGTGTGGTAGTAGCAAAGCCACAAGCCATTTATGATGTTGTCCATGTGTCAAATTCATGTTTGCTTCACGTTTCATACATTTCAGCCTCTGATCTACTTCCCAAGGCATCTCACATGGTTGCATCGTGATCTCATTTAATCCCACAATCGATTGCACCTCAGATTTAGGCCTGCTAAATTCACTATTTAGTGCTGCTTGGATGTCCGCTACTCTAACATTTAGGTTATCATTGGAGTACTTAATGTACCAGGTTAGCGCGCGATCTTGTAGAGCACTAACCATTGTCACCTTCTTTATGTGATCATCTGTAACACCTTGAGCTTCCCATATAGCCCTCACATTGAACTAGAATTGGTCTGGGTCCTCATTTCCCAAGCCTTTGAACAAAGGTAACTTCACTGTGTTTTCCATACAGAATCACAGTGGAGGTGGAGGTGGTATGGGTGAAGTTGGAGTGATGGCGGTGAAGTTAGAGGTGGTGTGGGCAGATGTGGTATTCACGGGAATCCTTGTCTTATTAACTGAATAACGCTTCATGGAGAGACCTTCGCTATTCCTTCTTTGTCTCTTCGTGGAGGTGAAATCAAGGGGCTATACTTTGGACCTTTATTTCCTTCATTTTTGTAACTTTTTCCACTTCGCGCAGTCTAGAACATCAAGGTAGCTACATAACCT
Organism: Pinus taeda; assembly: GCA_000404065.3. Lineage (NCBI taxonomy): Eukaryota > Viridiplantae > Streptophyta > Pinopsida > Pinales > Pinaceae > Pinus > Pinus taeda. Next base: position 26,079 of record APFE031228692.1, on the reverse strand, counting down.
ATTTTTCACACAACAACATTTTAATCCAAGTATTTAGAGATTTTACGTACTTACCTCGTGGTCCTTTGAAAAAGCGTTGCTCCACCTCGCTATAGCTGACTAAGGTGTCGACTACGAATTCAGTGAAAAATCTTGCTATGACACGATCGAGTCAATGATTAACAGCACTGATGATCTTATCCTCTTATGCTTCCAACCTTCACACTAGCTTCGGGGTCCACACAATAGCACTGTCAAGTTTCCACCTTCCTTAGCTATTTGCTAGCTTCACGATCCACTCGTATAGCTCAGTAGGAAAGGAGGCAAACAATATTTCGTGGATCTCTATATACAAGTATCAATCCAACCACTATTCTTTTGACAGTCGTGGTTTTCTGTTTTCTTGTGCCATGAACTCGTGAATCCTTCTGTCCAACCAACCTTCGATTTCTTTCTTAGTTGGATTCCAATGATATGACATCACGCATCTCTTATGTAGATTCTAGTTCTGGCAATGGAACCATTTGTTGGCTTGAGGGGGTCTGACCCAGGTTCAACATTAGTTAGCCAAACAAATCCCTACACTATTGGCCCTTTTGGCATTAGCCTGCAGAGCACGGACTGAAGTCTCACTCGAAGCAGTATGGGGTGATGCTAGAACCAAGTTTCGGCACCCTTGAGATGGTTGTGATGTCATTTTATTCTAGCTATACCTACCTTCGTACAGGTTGCTTAGCCCTCTGTTCCACTCTTCAGTACCTTTTCGAAAGGGTACAATTGGTTTTTGTGCAACTCTAACTTGCGGCTCAGGGACTTTCGTGCTACTAGGACAATGAATTGTGATATCTCCCAAACTAGGTTAAGTTTTTTACTTATCTTATTAACCAATATTGGTTAGCTTCATCTAAGCATATGATATTACTTGCATTCACTTAACCAACACATTTACATATGTTCATGCATCATATAATCATTATAAGTGAAATTCATACCTAACATAACAAGATGCATAAACATGAAAGAAAGATGCAGAAATTGTAGAATACTTCTCTTTATTGATAATTCTGGACAGTTATAGACTTGAATCGCCCTGTGCACTCAGCTACAGGGGTCTGCGCACTCAGCTGCATACTTCTAGGCCTCTGTGCACTCAGCTGCAGAGCCTCTACCTACGCTATGACCTGAACTTAGACTTCTACCTCGAAGCTATCTCTCATATAGCATATCTTCATTGCTTCATTGATTTATTCTAACTACTTAGATCTTAACTCTATTTATACAATCCCATGGTCCGCGGACCATGGTAGATCTTTTACAACGGACATTACATTTCCAAAATAAGGGCAGATAACCCGATGACTCTTTAACACCTACGTGCTCCGCAACCACAAAATGAAGAGTATTTACACTTGGATTACAAATTTTGACCAAAATATGGGCTTTTAGCCCCAAAACCACCCTTGGTGGATCCCACGCCCAACATCTTGGAATCATCCCAGTTAGAGATGAGATAAATATAGGGTCACCTTCAGTTGACTTGGAAAAGCTAATGACTCAAATATAACTCGATGTTTGTCAAGTCTTAGAACACTCATTTGTTTCTCCTTCTGATGTTGGACAGATTGGTGAAGAATTTATCATCAACAATGTCTTCTTCAAGGATTCTTTTGGAAATGGAGATGTCTCAATAGAAAATAAAATGATATTCTTCTAAATAAATGCATGTATCTCAAAATCCATTTTATTATACCACTTATATAATTTTTCCATTGCTTTTTGTATTTAATCAAAGCATCTTAACCTATTTTTTTCTGAAATTGACATCTCAAGCTACTTAGTTCTTGGTTTGGCTTACTTCTAGTTCGTTCTTTTGGAAAAATAGTTAGCAAGTCTCTGTAGTGTCTTCCAAATTAAGGTGTTCCAATTTTTTGCATTCAATACATTTTTATTTTAATCTTATAGAGTTTTTTATTGTTTCCTATATTTATATGCCCTGTTGACAGTTTATTAAATTCTTCTTGCTATGTCCACTTCAAAAAATTTGAATACAAAGCCAACGAAGAAGCTAGAAAAATTTTGATTGCATTTTAGCAAGTGAATGGATTGGTTCATGTGGGTCTAATCTAGACCAAAGTAGAAATACTTAAATAGGAAACAAGTTGAGAAAAAAATTATGCTTTCAATTTCACTCATATATATGCTTTCGAATTACCTTAAGTTTTTCTACCTAGTATTAATTGTCCATGGGCTTTTATTCCATGTACATGATAATGCATTTGTTTTGAAAGATAAGATAAAAAATTTCCTTGACATGTTCAAGTACAAAGAAATTTTAGTTATATCAAAATTAGAGAGAAGTGTAAATAATAAAATTTGTGATATAATTCCATGTTCTTGTAAATCCAAGCATGAATGGCACTAGTAAAAATTCAATCATGGAAAACGTAGGCACTTAAATTGAACATGAAAAATGGAGACATGAAAAATTACAAAAAAAAAATTGAAATAAACAATTAGACTCAACTCATTATTGGACCTATATGTAGCTACTGGGATTGGGTCATATTGACACTGAAGTTAACAAAACTACACTCTTGGGACAACACGGACAGAGAAATTGTAGTTATATCAAAATTAGAGAGAAATATACAATAATAAATTTTCTGACAAAAATTCATGTTGTAAATCCAAGCACGAATGCCATGAGTAGAAATGCAAGCACAAAAAACCTAGGAACTATAATTGAACATGGAAAATAAAGACAAGAAAAATGACATAAAAAAGTCGAGATAAATAGTCTAACACAACTCACTATTGGACCTATATATATCTACTGGGATTGGTTCATATTGGTGATGAAGCTAACAAAACTACAGTCTTGGGACACCATGTCATGTCCTAGAGAAGATGCATGAGCACAATTTGTTGGGAATCGAACCTCAAACAATGCCATGTCCTAGGGAAGATGCATGCCATGTCTTAGGGAAGATGTGTTGAAGCCCAAAATTGTCTCTTTTTGATAACCTTCTTACACTCCATCTTCCTTCTTTTTAACTCTAATAACTCTAATTGAGCATTAGTTTACAAGGTTCATGGAAATAGCAGGTACTTAAACATATTTATTCATGATTTTCATTTTTATATTATTTAACTCAATAGTTGCATAAGCTACTAAATTGGACCAATTTTGTAGCTAATGATTGATTTTGTAGCATAGTTGAAGGTTCAATGGGTTCTGAAACTCTAGCTGAGGAATGAGACATATGGGTAAGTGGCTAATAGTTGGAAAAATGATATTTACCTATCTTCATGACCTAGATCGATGATGAGAACACCACATAAGCCTAGCCAATGTGGAAGTCAACCAATGAAGAAGGAGCCAAAGGCGAACCAAGTGAGAGAGAAAACTAATGGAATGAGATATTTAGCCTCATGATTTGCTTTTTCGATACAAAACCATGAGGAAGTCATGAGATATTATCTTCTTATGTTATTTTTATTCTTTGTTGAGTAGGATACGCTCATAAATCTCTAAAATAGTTATTGATAGAGGTTATAAATATACCTCTTGGCATGATAAACACATACCTGAATATTATTGTTTTTGAAACTCTGTTTACATTTATAAAATCGAGTTTGATCATTCTACTGAGAAATTATCTTTATGTGTATTTAGTCTCTGAGTAATCATGCGTACCTACAACTCACAGGAGGGCCCCTTGGAGCTGTAAGGTCTTATTTATTTTTAGACAACATTCTGGTTTTCATTTTAATTCATTTTGAATGATTTTATCTAACCTTTCAGTTTTGATTGTTAATGAATGCTTTTGACAGTGATAACAAAATTCATAAGAGAGTATGTTTTGTTTAATCACTTTTATGTAGGATGAATAAGTGATTTCGAGATCTCTTATGCACATGAAAAGTAGTACGACAGTGTGGATTGATTTAGGATTTGTAGTATAGTTTGAGTTACATCTGAGTTAAATTACATTTGGGTGAAGAATATTTCAATTTCCAATTAGTGTGATTATAGAGTTAATTTCTCTTTTTATATCAGAGTGATTTAGATTTAATTTCATTATTTAGTTAAGCAAGAGTGATATTTTTTTTAAGCAAAGTGTGATATTTATTTCTGCAAGTGTGATATTTATTTTGAGCAAGTGTGATAATTATAGTTTCATATTTCTTTCAAGTAAGTGTGATAATTCTAGTTTTATATTTCTTTTAAGCAAGTGTGATAAACTTAGTCTCATTTATGGTAAGTGTGACATATTTACTTTTATATAAGAGTGATATTTGTTAGAGAAAACATGTGCATCTCGATATCTCAATTTAATCTAGGAATTTCTTGAATAATAAGGACTTCTAGTACATATAGTGCACATACACTTCATTAGTATACTAGCCCTGATCGATAATTTATGTAGTAATTTAACATTAATTAAATTACCAAAAACTTTGGTGTTGTTGTCGGGGAAGTGTATACATGAGTCTTTTTCTTTTCATAAAAACAAAATAAAAATGATATGCATAGGGAAAGAGATTCCAGAGGTAGATTCGTAAGTATAGGTAGGAGTTCGATTCTAACATCATCTCTCACCCCACCAAGACCTCGTAGTGCCACACCATCCATCCAAACCCATATTCCAACAATTGTAGGCAGACATAGACTTCCTGACGTACATAGATCTGAAATCTAACCTAAAGATTCACCAACTTCTTCTATTGAAGTTGTAATAGAAGAAGAAGATCCTACATCCCAAACAGAAGGAGTAATGTTTCTATCTTCAACTGGAGAACAAATTCTATGACAAGAACTAGAAATACCTAGTGAAGAAGAAGAAGAAACTAATTTTAACATTCCATTGATAGAAGAACCAAAGGAGGAACTAGAAAACCCAATTTTGGAACCATATATTAGCTCTGAGGAATCTACAATGGCTGGGGAAGGGGAAGGAGAAATACATAAGTGAATGGTGAACATAGGATTGGAGGTGGAAGGGGAGGAAATAGAGGAGGTGGAAGAGAGGGAGGAAGAGGAGGAAATAGAGGAGGAGGAAGGGTAGTTGGTAGAGGAGATCCAGAACCTTTTGGATTTCCCATCTTTGATGAATATACCACAGCCACAATGAAAAATATCTCACCGTCTATCCTCCCTAATTTCCTTGGATTGAGAAATGAGGATCCTGAAACATTTCTCTTTGAGTTTGAAGTTTTGTGAAGATCCTATGGCTACTTGCTTGATACTCAAAAGTTGAAATTGTTTTCATCTACTCTTAAAGATGTAGCATTAAAATGGTTTATGGGCTTAGGAGCACATTCAATAAGAACATGGGGAGAAATGAAAAATGCATTCTTAGAAAAAAAACAAGGATTATTGTATGCCCCATAACATTAAAGATGAAGTCTTTAAAATGATGCAAAAAGAAGATGAAAATCTTGAATATTTCATTGAAATATTTGCTTATAATGTAAAAATGGTTAAAATGCATACTCTAGATGAATAAAACTTGAAATATCTCTTGTTTAAATCTATTAGAGATGAGTGGATAGATCTTCTCAATTTGATGGGTAAAGGAGATATTTCTCAATTATCATTTGGAGATATTTGTGAGTTATGCATACACATTTCAAGAGGAAAGGCAAGAACGGGGAAAAATCCAAGAGATCCTGTTATGTCTAGGATTAATAAATCTATAGTTGGGACAATAAGTAGGGCTGAAATAGGCAATTTGCTTGACAATTTCAAAATAGATACCCTTAAAATACAAAACAAGCAAAAGGCTAAAAATGTTGCGTTACCTATCTTTTGTCCAAAATGTATAAAGAAACATGCCTTGAGAGAATGCCCTCTTGGCTTAAAGAGTGTAAAAACATGTGTTATATGTGCAGAAAATCATAATACAAAGGAATTCCCTTCAATACAGGGTCTTAAAGCTGTATATAAAAAGGAATTAATTCCAAATCAAGTAGAACCTCTTTGTTTTGTTGCTAAGAGAGCATGGAAAAATCCACAATCGAATATGACTAAATGTTTCAACACTCAAACATATGCAAAACCATCATAGGATAATTCGAATGCACCCATGCATTGGAAACCTTGGCCTCAAAATTGGGCACAAGGATGGAAAATCCTTATGACAAGTATCCCCAATATCCTCAATTTCAACAACCTTACCCTGTTTTTCCACCAAAATATTTTCCTTAGCCTGTTCAACCCTCTCAACATCAAAATCCAAACCTGCAACTTTCATTACCATTTCCACAAAATCCATATCAATTTCCTTCTCAGCCACTTCCAAATCCAAATAATAAAAAATCACAGCTTGTTTACAACATAGAAGGGCAGAATTTCCAAACTTACATGAAAACTTCATTAGATCTAAACAATGCCCAACTTAAATCTGGTAGAGTATTGGAAAAGAAGTCACCATCTGTTGTTATCTAGGAATCTAAGAAGGATAACCTCTCTAAGAAAGAGACATCTCTTCATCAAGAGGAAAATCCTCAAAAACAAATCACCCCTATACATTTTGATGATACTCCAATTATAGAACAACCTTCAGTTTCTATTCAAAATCCACCTTTTCCTGAAAGATTGAAAATTGAAAAAGGGGTAGAAAAATAGTTTGTGTTGCTTGATTATGATATGATAGATGAACTGAAGAATGTTTGTATAAAAATTCCTTTGTTACAATATATCAAAGAAATACAAATATTTTCAAATACAATAAGGGAATTAAGTATTAAAAAACCAAGAAGAAAAAGAAAATAAGTCAAAAGAATCCAGTTAGTTGGGAAAATTACAGATATCATGATGGGAAAAACAACAATTCAGAAATATCTATATCCAGGAGTCCCATTGTGAAGACACATATTAATGGCATTGAGATTCCAAATACATTGATTTATTTAGGAGTAGCCATACATATCATGAGTAAACTAACTATGAATCAATTGAAACTTCCTAATCTTCAATATACTCCTACACTATTGCAATTAGTAGATATATATGTTATCAAACTTGGTGGTGTGTTAGAAGATGTATTTGAATCCTTAGATTATTGGGAATATCTTGTTGACTTCATGATCTTGATACCCAAGAATAATCTAGGAGGACACCCATTAATTCTAGGTAGACCATGGTTAGCTACAAATGATGCTTTTATAAGTTGTAGATTTGGTGATATGTCTATCTCTGATGGAAGTTCAACAAAGAAATTCACATTATATCCTCTTGCAAAAACAACAATGTAAGTCAAAAGTGAAGTACGGATAGATGAGGATAATGAAAACTTTGATATACAACCAATTTTTCTACTCCACAAATAGATGAAGAAGATCAGATTTTAAATTTTATGGAAAATAATGAATCTTCCTCATATTGTGAATGAAATCAAAGTTTTCAAGGACAATGTAATATTGAATATCTATCATCTCATCAAATAGATTTACATTCTATGGAGAAATTTGGTAATTCCTTGATAGGATTTTTTCCATGGAAAACTTTGAATATTAATGATAATTTAGAAGAATCTCAAAATAAAGAATGAGTGAAGATGTTACAAGAAAATTCCTCTGCTTATGCATGGGAATACATTGATATGAAAGGAATTGATCCTAACACTTGTATGCATCATATTTATATTGAAGAAAATTCCAGACCAATTTGACAACCCCAGAGGAGGATGAATCCAAACCTAAGTGAAATTGTTAAAGAAGAACTACAAAAAATTTTAGATGTGAATTTCATTTATCCAATATCAGACAACCAGTGGGTATCACTGATCCAAGTCTAGGTGTGAAGAAGGACCTTTCCAAGACCTTTTACTTTCGTGATGTGTTAAAATTTCTTTTTAAAAGAACATAAAGGAATACATTTGCATGCGGAAAAAGAAGAGGAACATAATAATCATCAGCACATGAAAACATAAGTTGTTGTTAACGGAGTTCATCCAGGAGGGACTACGTCTCCGGGCCCCAGTCAAGGTGGTGAGGCCGCTGCATTAGGTGCTGTCAATAAAAGTGATGTACACAAGATTTTGTTGTCTTGATCATACAAGTAAGAAGGCCCTCGCGCAGGAGTGGCTCTAAGAGATATTCCACAACTAGAACTCTCAATCAAAACCCCTATCAGTATGACACAAAACATGCATGGTGCGCATCCCGCCAACAAGGCACAAAAGGGATGTCAAAGAAAAACACATGCATAACAACAATAAGAGTATCCCAGAAACATACAATAAGGGATCTCAATGCATAAGGTACATCATATGAAGATTCCTCATAACATGGAGCAAGGAATCATGACAACGTGAAATTAAAGAAGATCCTGCATCAATATCAATCTAGGATCTACAACATAATGTAAAAGAAGGAACATATGAATAAATCATGTACCTCTCACCACCATAGGCCATCTGAAGATATGAATGAAGAGGTGGATAAAATGATCCATAGTGAACATCTTTTCACATCATCATTGCGTAGGCACATAGTCCGTTCCTAATCTGTCACAGCCTCACTATGAATGGCCATATGACGAAGCATTGCTTTGAAGCAACTATCAAAGTACTGAAGCTTGCTGAAACACTAATCTCAGAACATCAATATGCAAGAAGTGTAAGCGATTGAAGAAAAATCGATCAAAGGAAGCATTAATCAATAGATGAAGTGCTAAGAAGAAGAATCTATCATGAAGAGGAATTAATCACAGAGAATAATCGATCAAAAGAAGACAGGAATTTCTCTTGACTCTTGGCGTCTATAGCTCTCGGGTATCTGGCTTCATAGCGTTCTGGCTATGTCGCTGCAGCTCTGGATCTTCCTGAATTTCAAGCATTGTGCCTCTATGGCTATCTGCGCTATATATTATTCAACTTTGTGGCTTTCTGGGGTTCATGTGTTGTGCTAGCTTGAAGCTCTCTCTGGCACACAGTCTGTCAGGCTTCTTCCTCGCAGCCTTTGCACGCAACCGCTTAGGCTTGCCGTCATACTACTCTCACCCATTGTTTACACAGTCTTTCGCCTTCCCTGGCTCTCTGCATTCATGCTCTGGGCACCATTAACAGTCTTTTGGGCTCTGTAGCACTGGCTCTCTTCCTCTAGTATGCCGCCCTTGGTTCTCTGTTACCCATCGTGTTTTATAACACGTTTTGGGACAAGGCCACATCTAAATGGGGGTTTATTTGCTTGTAATAGAATTTGTTTGTATAGAACAATAAATGCACAACAACTGTTAAAAATAGGCCTTTTATCATTTTACAACGATATGACAAAAACTTGGAAAAACACTGAAAATAATTGAAAAATCCGATAGTTCGGATTTCTAAATTTATAAAATCAGACTTATAAATTTATCGGGTCTAGGTTATATCACAAGTCATGATCACAAGGTTCCGATCGCCGATCGTTGACGTCACCGATTAAATCCTGGGCATTGATCAGCTCTGGATCAGATAGCTGCGATTTAATTGCTATATCACTATTGCTACGGCCCCGGGTCCTTTTCCGATACATGGGCATGTGCCGATACCGATCCACCGATCGCTGATATCGGCGATTGCTAATCGCATCGCTAATATCCAAGGGTCTTGTTTCTGAGCCTTTAGGTTCCACTGACGCCGATACGCCAATGTCATCGCCGATTTAAAAGGACCAATATCGCCGATTACATCATTTAACTCTCTGGCATTTCCAATTGCTTGCCCCCGATCCCGATTAGTAGGAGATTGCTGATCGAGGGTTCAAAGGCCCGCCTTAAGTCCATCTCCTTGCACTTTTTCCGATTGCGATTTTCCTCTTAAGGCTTAAAGTCCAATTTTTACGGAAAAACCTTATTTTCTTAAATATCAAGCTGACCTTCTTTTCACGATAACTTTGTCATCTGAACTTAGATTGACGAACCATTCGCACCTCCATGATCAGGAAGACGAGCCCTTCGATCTGGTCCTAATTCAACATCATTCTGATCACTTTGAGTTTTAAGCATTCATGCCATGGTGTTTGAAGATCCACCTAGATCAGTCCTCCCCACTAAGGAGCTTTTGGTCCTCCAAAAGCATAAAAAGTAATCTGCATCTTTCTCTGTACCCTGTCTACATCACAAATGTCCTCAAAAGGTCTCACTTCCATCTCCTTCACCTTTTTTCTTCGGAGCCTTAAGCGATGGACCGACACCTGCTACTTCTACAACCTGTAGTATATTGCCTGCAAATGACATGCTTAATTGACATGACTAACTAAAGACCCAAACATCCCATACTTGCCATGAGATTATAACTCATACTCAATGGTCAAGTTTACAATAAGATGGACGTAATACTCTGGATGTGATAATAAGGTCAACCCATCATGGTTGCTTCAAAAAGTGTTGTAAAACACCTCATCACTGCAACACATGATTTAAATTCATAAGGCCAAGCACTATTGTGTGGACAAGTGATGGAAACATAATATCACTTTCAAAGTTTTAACATGCAACTCAAAATACGACTCAAAACATGACCATACATCATTGTTGCTAACTACGTGATGGAAACACATCATCACGTTTACATTTTAAAATGCAACAAATGATTTACAACAAAATGACCATGAAATGCCAACATGTCTAGAAACCATTTCCCACTTATTTTTGTGAATGGGTCACCTCCTTGAGGTGGTTTTGCTTGTCAAACCACTGCTTTACCTAGTTCATGAATCAACATTTTGTCTTTAAGGCGCTGCTATGGATGGAGCTTCCAGCAAGTGTCTCTCTGATGGCCATTTCTATCGCAATGATTGTAGTATGTTTTCTTCCTCCATACTTGCTTAACCTATTTCTTTTTATGCGGTTGAGAGTTTATTTCACGTCTCATGAGTGTTGCCATTCTTTTCCAACACTTGGAAAAGATATGGTTAGGTAAACCAAAAAAAGTGCATGTTTTTCGATGCCTTTGTCTTCGTTCATTATTAACAATATTATCATAATGAAAATTCGAAGATCGAAAGTGGTTAAACATTCTTTTTCTATATTTGATGTCATTATTGCGATGAGAGCTTGCCTTAGCTCTCTCTGCGCAATGGAAATTGTCATGTGATGATGGGGATGTTTTCCCATTATTCTCTTTCCTCGATGAAGTCTCAAACAACTTTGACACCTTTGAGCACTCTCCTTTGGTGTACCTAGAACCTGCAAATCGAGGTTCATGCATAACCTCCAAAGGTTGGGTCATGCCTTGGTGGTTAGCACCAAGATTTTTCTCCTCATGCCTTGTCTTTGTAAAGAGCCTCATATTTGTCCCTGTAATCGGGATCTCCAAATCTCCAACAGACATCATACTATCAGAAGATGAAAGCAAAAGTAAATCAACATATTTTTTCTTCTCTTTCAATTTGAAAAGAACCGATGAGGGCTACTCATCATTTTTTGTTGGTGGATCACATTCCCCAACTTCTTTCCTACCATACCCAAGTCCTGCCTGATAGGGTAATTCCTCTACTTTGACGGGATTGACAATGCCTTGGCCATTAATTCCCAAGGCTTTTCCTTCATATCTCATTCTCTTCAGCAATTTGGAGCCAATTAATCATCATTAGGAGATATACATGAAGATGGAGAACTATTTTTTATCTCACATGGGTCTCGCTACAGCTTTTCCAAGGCCTCGTCCTTTTCTTGCAGCTAAGTAGAAAACTCAACTTCTCCTCTTTCTCTTCATGTAGACTCATCTACAATTCATCATTCTCTGTCTGAAGATTATGTTTGTTTTGCTTCAGTTCCTCCATGGCCTCTTCTATGGCTTTCAACTGAAGATGTAACCGCTCCTTTTCCTCTGTTTCTTTCTATAGAGTCTCATACACAATTTCCACTTTTTTGGAGATGTTGAGCATGGTCTCGCACATCACTCTTTCATCCTCTGTCATTGCATGTTCCATTGTTCACACTGCAATTGACATCAACGTTAAGACTTGCTTTGATACTACTTGATCCAAGTCCAGGTGTGAAGAAGGACCTTTCCATGACCTTTTACTTTCGTGATGTGTTAAAATTGCTTTTTAAAAGAACATAAAGGAATACATATGCATGCGGAAAAAGAAGAGGAACATAATAATCATTAGCACATGAAAACATAAGCCATTGTTAATGGAGTTCATCTAGGATGGACTACATCTCCGGGCCACAATCAAGGTGGTGTAGGCTGTTGCATTAGGTGTTGTCAATAAAAGTGATGTACACAAGAGTTTGTTGTCTTGATCATACAAGGAAGAAGGCCCTCACGTAGGAGTGGCTCTAAGAGATATTCCACAACTAGAACTCTCAATCAAAACTCCTATCAGTATGACACAAAACATGCATGGTGCGCATCCCACCAACAAGGCAAAAAAGGGATGTCAAAGCAAAACACATGCACAACAACAACAAGAGTATCCCGGAAACATACAATAAGGGATCTCAAAGCATAAGGTACATCATATGAAGATTCCTCATAACATGAAGCAAGGAATCATGACAACATGAAATTAAAGAAGATCCTACATCAATATCAATCTAGGATCTGCAACATAATGTAAAATAAGGAATATATGAATAAATCATGTACCTTTCACCACCACGAGCCATCTGAAGATATGAATGAAGAAGTGGATAAAACGATCCACAGTGAACATCTGTTCACATCATCATTGCGCAGGCACAGTCCATTCCCAATCTGTCATGGCCTCACTATGAATGGCCATATGACGAAGCGCTACTCTGAAGCAACTGTCAAAGTGCTGAAGCTTGCTGAAACATTGATCTCATAGCATCAATATGCAAGAATCATAAGTGATTGAAGAAGAATCAATCAAAGGAAGCATTAATCAAGAGATGAAGTGCTAAGAAGAATTGATCATGAAGAGGAATTGATCACAGAGAATAATCGATAAAAAGAATCTTTGGACTCTCAGCTTCTATAGCTCTTGGCTATCTGGCTTCATAGTGTTCTGGCTATGTCGCTGCAGCTCTAGATCTGCCTGAATTTCAAGCGTTGCACTAGCTTCAAGCTCTCTCTGGCACATAGGCTCTTGGGCTTCTTCCTTGTAGCCTTTCCACGCAGCCGCTCAGGCTTGCCGTCATACTACTCTCACCCATTGTTTACACAGTCTTTCACCTTCCCCAACTCTCTACATTCATGCTCTGGGCACCATTAACAGTCTTTTGGGCTCTCTAGCACCAACTCTCTTCCTCTCGTATGTCGGCCTTGGCTCTCTGTTACCCATCGTGTTTTATAACACATTTTGGGACAATGCCGCATCTAAATCGGGGTCTATTTGCTTGTAATAGAAGTCGTTTGTATAGAACAATCAGTGGGTGTAACAATTGCTAAAAATAAGCCTTTTATCATTTTACAACGATATAACAAAAACCCGGAAAACACTAAAAATCATTGAAAAATCTGACAATTCGGATTTCTAAATTTATAAAAGTAGACTTATAAATTTATCAGGTCTGGGATATATCACAAGTCGAGATCGCAAGGTGCCAATCACCAATTGCCGACATCGCCCATTAGATCCTCACCGTTGATCGGTTTTGGATCAAACGATTGCGATTTAATCGCTGCAGCCCTGGGTCCTTCGCCAATACATTGGCATGTGCTGATGCTGATCTGCCAAATGCCGATATTGGAAATCTCTAATCACATCACTGATATCCATGGGTCCTAGTCCTCGGCCTTTGCGTTCTGCCGACGCCGATTTGCCGATGCCGACATTGCCAATTTAAAAGCGTCAATATTGCTGATTACATAACTTAACTCTCTGCCATCACTGATTGCCTACCCTCGATCCTGATTAGTCAGAGATTGCTAACCGAGGGTTCCAAAGGCCCACCTTAAGTTTTCCCTTTTGCACTTTTTCCGATTGTGATTTGCCTCTAAGGCTTAAAGTCCAATTTTTATGGAAAAGCCTTATTTTCTTAAGGATCAAGCTGACCTTCCTTTCGCGATAACTTCGTCATCCAGACTCAGATTGACGAACTGCTCACACCTCCACGATTAGGAAGATTAGATCTTTGATCTGGTCCTAATTTGACATCATTCTGATCACCTTGATTTTCGAGTGTTCATGCCATGGTGTATGAAGATTCACCTGGATCAATCACCATTGGTAATTGTTCCAAAAAAATAATGGAAAATGGAGAGTATGCATTGATTATAGGGAATTGAATAATGCTACTTTAAAAGACCATTTTTTACTTCCTTTTATAGATCAAGTCCTTGATACATTGGTAGGGAAAAAATATTTTTCATTCTTGGATGGTTTTAGTGAATATAACCAAATCCAAGTAGCTCCAAAAGATCAATATAAAACAACCTTTACTTGTCCATGTGGAACTTATTCTTATCGAGTACTTCCTTTTGGGTTATGTAATGCACCTGCAACATTCCAAATGGTAGTCTTAGAATTTTTTTTATTATCTAATTCATGATTGTGTGGAAGTTTACATGGATGATTTTACTATTTATGGAAACTCATTTGAAGAAGCTCTTAAAAATTTGGAAAAAGTTATCATTAGGTGTAAAGAAGGAAATCTCTCATTAAATCATGAAACATGCTTTATGATGTTCACTGAGGGAATTTTTTTAGGCCATGATATATTAGGAAATAGAATCAAAGTGGATGCACCTAAGGTAGAAGTGATTTCTAAATGATCAATTCCTATTTGTCAAAAGGATGTTAGAATTTTTCTTGGTTTTACTAGATATTATAGAAGATTTATATAAACCCTTATGAAGATAGCCTCTCCACTTTTCAAAATTCTTACAAAAGATTGTGAATTCATCTGGAATTTTGACTGCCATAAATCCTTTGAAAGAAAATATTTCCGAAGCACCCATTTTAAGAGGACCAAAATGGAAACTACCTTTTCACATTTCGATTGATGCCTAAGATACAACTTTAGGAGTTATATTAGGAAAGAAATATTTAACTCCTTATGACATTTACTATACAAGCAAAAATATGACCCCTACAGAGTTGAATTACACTGTAATAGAAAAGGAGTTTATAGCTATTGTACATGCCATCCATAAATTCAGACATTATATCACTGGTTATGAAACCTTCATTCACATAGATCATTATTCAATTAGATATTTAATGAATAAATCAATTACTAATGACATAATTACAAGACAGTTATTGTTATTACAAGAATTCAATATTACTATTTTGGGTAGACCTAGAAAGAAAAACACAGTTGTTGATTTTCTATCTAGAATCCAAGATGATAATAATGATGTTTCCTGTAGAAGATAAATTTTCTGATGAATATATTTTTGCAGTACCTATTAAATATCCTTGGTTTTCAGATATTGGTAATTATTTGGCTATAGGGAAGTCACCATCATACTTGTCTCTTCGAGAGAAAAAGAAAGTTATTCACACTAGTGCATCTTATTCATGGATAAATGAAGAATTGTACAAAATAGGATCTGACTTAATTATTCAAATATGTGTTAGAGAGGATGAAGTACCAGAGATATTAAAATATTCTCATGATGAACCATGTGGAGGACATTTCACTGATAAAATAATTGCCTATAAAGTCCTTCTCTTAGGATACTATTGGACTTCTCTTTTTAAGGATGCCAAAGAATATGTTAAGAGATGTGACAGTTGTCAAATAATGGGAATGCCTACTTCTTCGAATGAAATGCCTCTACGACCTCAGAAGATAATGCAGGAGTACAAAATAAAACATAGAAATTATAATCCATATAATCCACAAGAAAACAGACAAGTTGAATCTACAAATAAAGTAATTGAAGAAATTCTTACCAAGATTGTGCATCTGCATAGGAGGGATTGGGCAGAAAAGCTTCTAGAATATTTATGGGCATATCGTACCACATGGAGAAACACAAAGAAAGAAAATTCCAACCTTGTGATTGGGCATTGGTTTTTGATTCAAAGTTTAAAGATTTTCAAGGAAAATTTCAAACTCATTGGCTTGATCCTTATGAGATTGAAACTGTCTTTGATAATGGAGCAGTCAGAATCAGAACCATTGATGAGGAAAAAGTAACCTTCTTTGTAAATGGTCATATATTACAAATATACATAAACAATTAACAAAGGAGGAGTTCATTAGAAATCTACAAGATAATCTTGATTTGAAGTTGGTCAAGGAATATTCTTCTTCCTCTCCAACTTAGCCTTCTACTTTCTTTTTCAAAAAACAAAATGCTTTTTTTTGTATAAACATGAAAACCAACATTGTTGGCATGTTTATACAAAAAATATAGGTTGAAAACCAAGAATTTTTGGGAGCATAGATTTTGTTTTAATTCCCTATTCTTATCCCATTTCTTTTTATTCCTCTTTTGAAAAAATAAGACAACTATAGGATTGTCAATAATCTCCAACTCTCATGGAATTCTGTAGCTGACTTAACATATTGCAACCAGGGTAAATGAAGATCATGGAAAAAGGAAATTGAATGAAGATCACAACTAAAGCAACCTGAGTACAACCTACAAAAGGAAAAATCCAAAAATCAGTAAGGAAAGACATAAGGTCTATAAATATTAGTTATATAATAAAAGGAAAAACATTCAATTGTGAAATTAAATAGATGAATCCCCATTTCTACCGACATTTTGTATAATTATTACCCTCATTATGACATGACTTCGATTCTAACAAAAATATCTATATCTTTTCAAAAGGATATGAATCCAATATGAAACCTTGTTATCATTCAAACTCACTCCCTTCCTTTTGTATATCATCCCACTTCCTTCATATACCATTAGAGTTCCTTGCATCATATCCATTCCACTCGACCTTATTCCATTGCTGAAAATGCCTCACCTATTACCCAAATTCCATCTTTTCAAGCTACTCCATAATGAAACTCCTTCCATAACCCTATAAAAAATAAAAATTAGGGGCTAAGACTTCTTCAGCATGGGAGTCATTATACGCTCAGAATCGAATTGGGCTAAATTTCTTGAAGTATACCCGCAGGTGAAACAATTGTTGCAGCAAGCATAGTGGTTAGGATTTGTTGAAATTTTTTATGGTTGTGAAAAAGAAGTTAAGAAGTTACAAAATCATTTTCTAGGGCATATGATGGTATAGAAGCGGAGATTGGAGACATTAAATTTGTTATGACAGAGTCATTTGTAGCAGAAGCTACCAGATTACCGAGAATCATGGAAAGTTAGTTCAAGAACCGAAAGATTAAGGAGAAAGAATGGGAAGTATTCCTTAAAAATCTAGGTATGGATGTCTTTGTCTTTAAGAAGGGAATTCCACTCACAACCTTAATAAATGGAGAAATTTTCTATTGATTATTCAAAAATTCATAACTTGTGAAGGTAGGTTTAGAAACATGTTCTTTTACCATGCTCGCCTGATGATGAATTTTCTTGATGGTAATGAAATCAACATACCATACTTCCTACTTCGTAGTTTGAGAAAAATGGATGGAAACATTCAGATGAAAATACAGTCCATAGATAATGCCTTGTACCATCATGGGTGAGTGAAAATTTTAATTGAGGCCCACCTAAGAAGAAATTGGGATAACTTAGAAGATTTTCTGATTAGAAATCATTTCAAAGAAGCTAAACGAGAAGAGCCTAGTAATAAAACAAGAAAGATTAAAATAAAGTTTCCCTCAAACCCCAAGGAAAACTCATCTGCACAAGAGATATA
The DNA here is from genome assembly GCA_000404065.3 of Pinus taeda. Lineage (NCBI taxonomy): Eukaryota > Viridiplantae > Streptophyta > Pinopsida > Pinales > Pinaceae > Pinus > Pinus taeda. Next base: position 8,409 of record APFE031228692.1, on the reverse strand, counting down.
ACAAGATCAATATTTTGATGATGATGGAACCCCTCTTGTAAGTGTGTGTTATAGACATATTTGGGCACTTCAACCCCAATCTTATATGTCTATAAACTAGGGCTCTTCAACCCCTAAAACAGTTGTTTTACACCCTAAAAGATCATGGCCATCTCATTACATCATTCCCCAGAAGTTCCACCTGAAAAACCATCCAGAAATGGCCTAAACTAAACCATACTGACTGCTCCATTGGCTAGGTGCGATGCATACTGAGTATTACACTGGCCAAGTGTGATGCATACTATTTGGGCCTTCTATAGGGTGCAATGGGAAAGGATGGACAAATGTCCAAGACAGTTTGCTAGGTGGTTGCTCATGGAATCTTCTAGAAACTTCTCCTATGACACTTGCCTCTCTGAATTCACCCAGGGATGAGTAAGAGATCCAAGAAATCTCCAAGTGGAACCCAATGTAACAAGTGGAATGACACTAATCAAAACACCCAGAGATGACTCACAACCTTGCACACATCATATATAAATGGATCCCTCATCTAAGAGATCCAGAGGCTGGAATATTGTGAATTGCAAGGAAGTGCTGATAGTTTGTATTTGAGGAAAAGAGCATTGTATTGTTGGTGTGATCTTGCTATTTCATGAGGTGAAGAGGGATTGATGTTGGGAGGATCATGTTGGATCAAACAACTGGGTTGTGATTCTCCCTTCTATTTAATAAAGTTCTTCAAGTTTTCTTCCATATAATTGTGCAATTGTGAATGTTATAATTTGTGAATGCCATTGTATGTTCATTATATATTTGATTCTATAATGCTTATGATATAATACATCAAGATGCTTTGATGGTTCTTTGTTATTGAGTTTCTACAGGTACTCTCCAAGCGGGATAAGTACGGGGAGGAGTTGCAAGCTCTGTCAAGGGGGAGAAGGATCGAGCAAGGGATTAAGTGGAATTTTCAGGTTGGTTCCTTTGTCTTTCTCTTTTCTATTATACTTAGAAGAAATTGTGAATTTCTTTAAACTATTGTTTCTAGGGTCGCTGCCAAACCTAGAGGGCTAGTCAATCGAAAAAACACTAGTTTACCCAGAAATAAAATGGCAACTCCACTGGGGAGAGTTTAGATGTTTGTTGGTTGTTATTGTTTGTTTTATAAACTATAGATAGAGCCTAAATTCAGCTAGTTAGCCTTCGAATTTCTCTTGCTCTGCAATTGCATAGTAGATGAATGCTGCTTTAGTCAATCTTTGGTTTAGTTTATAAATCAAACATTTGACTTACAAGCATTCTAGATGCCCTTTTGGTAGCTCAGTAACCTCTCAAGACTTGTCTCTATACTTTGCTCTTTACTGTCCATCATAGCTCAGCTTAACTCACTGAAAATAACTACACATCTGAGCCAAAACCCACTTCAGTTGTGCTCCCTATCCCATCGCATTGTCTGTCACTGTAAACCAGTATGCATTGCACCTCCCAAGTGTGTAAAGTGCGATGCATCCCTATTTTTGTGAAGCCCAGGTGCGATGACTAATTGAACCTATTTCCATTCTAGAAATTGGGGGTTTTTGTCCTTGTTTTCAGTTTCATTTAGTTGTTTTGTTGCTCCTGAACAATACTTCCTTAATGAAGCCTGCTTGCATCACATAGATCAACCTCCATAGATTAGGATTAGTAAATGTTTTTATGCATTTTGTTGAAAAATGTGCAACAAGAAATGTTAAATTTAGAATGTGCTAAAAATAGCATGTCTAAAAATAACAGTTTGGTCAGTGAGGTCGTTGGCCACATTGGGTGAGAGGTGAAACTACTAAAAATAGAAAGTTCTAAAAATATCATTTCTGGGTCCCTTCCTATTTATAGCAGTCCCTAGTCTATCTATAGGAAGTAAAATTAATTTTGGTCTTAACAACAATTCGAAATATTAATTAATTAATTCAGTTGAGTTAATTAGTTAAAGAAATTCAAATTTGAAGTTTTTGTGAGCATGCACATGAGTTGTCCCACTGATTGAGGAATTTATCCTTAATTTCCTCCACTAATTGAGGGAATAAGTATGAGTTCTATAATGAGAGAATCAATTGACATAGTTCTAACTAGTCAAGTCCAGTTAGATTATTTTAACAAGCTGTTAAATTAATAAAATATAGTTTGTTAATGCTTGCATGTATGTGACAACTATTATTTTAGATAACTGAGAATTCACTCATGGATAACTATAGCATGTCAGTTCTGTCAGAGACCCAGTTGAGATCAGATGTGGGACAATGTACTATCAGATGCTTGGATATTTCTAGTAAGTATTCCTTGCATGGAGAAGGATCTATTATAGGAGATTGGAGGACTTGTGGCCTATATATTGAGGCCTAGGTAGTCCATGATTTTCATCTTCTGATTGAAGATCATCAGGATCTTCTGATTACAGAGAGAGTAGGATATCTTTTGAGCTGATTCTTTTTGTATGTTGTTGAGGATCTCCACTTGATTGATAATAAATGGTTGGGGTTTTATGCTAGTGCTTTCCCCTGGATATATCTTGTGTTATGTGTGAATATTTCTCTTGATCAGTTATGCATGTTTCTAATTGACGTTGCTCATGAATTCGATTATGCTTCCGTTTAATGTTTTGTAGAAGTAGAACAAGTATTATGCTTTATGACATTGCATATATCGGTTTGTTCTACAGGTGAAATTTCTACATGGTATCAAAGCACAGGTGATCAAGCAAGAACAATATACTAGTAGGAGAAATTCGAAGTTTATTATTCAGGATATAGATCTCAAGTTCTTATCACATTTGTTTCATTGATGGTGTTCTATGGTTTGAGACTTGGGTATGCCCTTGATGGCAGCTCAAACTATATAGCTTGGAAGGTTCGCATGGAGGCAGTTTTGGAAGATAATGGCCTTAAGGATTTCATTGATCAAGAAATCCCTAAGCCTATTGACAAGACTGAGCAGGTGGAATGGAGGAAGTGTGTGGCTAGAGCTAGGAGAATTCTCTTGGAGGGAGTGTGAGATCACATTGTCTCGAGTCTCCTTGGGAAGGAGACTTCGCATGCAATGTGGAAAACATTGAAAGATTTATATCAAAATAGCAGTGATCAAAGGAAGCTGGCACTGAAGGACAAACTTCAAAAGATCAAGTGTGAAAGGGATGAGACGATCTCTATGTATCTGACCAAGCTCATCATATGCAAGGATGAGCTTGCATGTGTAGGGGTCGTGACATCAAATGAGGATATGGTGAGTCTAGCACTCCTTGGCCTTCCTAAGAGCTGGCATAGTTACCAAGACTCGATGAATGGAAGGGAGAAACTACCAGATTGGGAATGACTATGGTCAGATTTGATGCAGGAGGAGATCAAACGGAGCACCAGAGACAGTTCTTCATCCATGCATGATGAGGAGAATTGTGCCTTAGTGAGTAAGGCGAAGAAGGGGAAGGACAAGGTTTCTCTTTCCGAATCTATTTCTTCCAATGATGGGAAAAAGGTTGACAAATCGAAAGTACGATGCTTTTGTTGTCATGAGGTGGGTCATTATGCTGCAAATTGTCCACGGAGGAAATCCAAGAAGGGATCTAGGGAAGGATCTAAAGGTGAGGCACTTGCTTCATAGTTTGAGTTGGATTTCACACTCTTTGCATGCATGGTTTCATCCATGGTGGGAAGTGGTTGGTTTCTTGATAGTGGAGCTTCTTTCCACATGACCGGTGATAAGAGTTTGTTTAGTACTTTAGAGGAGAAAGATCTCCAGATACTCATAGCGATGGGTAATGATGAGAAGTATAGTGTCTCAGGTGTAGGCACAATTATTTTTCAGAGGGAGCATGGATCTCAACTTACCTTGACCGATGTCAAGTATGTACCAAGACTATAGAGAAATTTGGTGTCAATTGCGATGCTGGAAGACAGAGGCTATGATGTAGTCTTCAGTAAGGGAAAGGTTTTCATTAGACACATCAGCACTAGACAGGTGAAGCAGATTGGTTCACAGGTCAAGAACCTGTATGCTCTTGAGGGTCAAGATGCATGTAAAGCCTTGAGCAGCAAGGCAACTGATGTAGACTTGGTGGTTGAGAGGGAGGGTATATTACCTCTCAAAATGCAGAGCTAGAAGAAGTCTCAGACAATTGTGGAGGAGCCACGATTGGTGCAACAGCTTCAGGAGGTTATGGAGCAGCCACAATAGGGGAAGTTGAGTGGATATCGAGTAGAGACATCTACTCATGTAGAGACCTCCAGTAGGGGGAAAATGCGATCTAGGTGGGTAGAGGGATCACATGCATCCATACCTCCAGGTAAGAGGTGGGGTGATATAGAGTGATCGTCCCAAGGAGGAGGGGTAGGATCCTTGAGGGACCCAACCTCTTGGATGAGACCTTGCTATAGGAGCCCCAATGTGTAGTAGCGGGAACTAATTAATTGGGTAGATATAGATGTGGGTGGAGCATCAGAGAGAGCGATAGTGCAGGGAATCCTAGGACAGTGCATAGCTAGCAAGCTGTAACAATGTGAGAGGCACAGTTGTTTTCATAGTGCTAGGTGGCACAGAGAGGTGTGCAATGGTGCGAGATGCATGGAGATGTTGCAGTAGTGTAGATGTCAGAGAGGGAGCACTTGTCAGTAGCAGGTAGAGCTTCAGCATCAGAGTATGTTCCTAGCCCAACAGAGTGGTCAGTTGGGAATGTTATTGTTCCAAGTGTTGTTGGAGCAAGTGGACCAGGTAGATGTGTTGCATGCAGAACATTCTAGAGTTACAGGATCGGGTTTGAGAGGAAGCGTTTCTTGTTGAGAGGGAGTGGTTGAAAAATGTGCAACAAGAAATGTTAAATTTAAAATGTGGTAAAAATAGACCTGCTAAAAATAGCATGTCTAAAAATAGCAGTTTGGCCAGTGAGGTCATTGGCCACATTAGGTGAGAGGTGAAACTACTAAAAATAGAAAGTTCTAAAAATAACATTTCTGGGTCCCTTCCTATTTATAGCAGTCCCTAGTCTATCTATAGGAAGTAAAATTAATTTTGGTCTTAACAGCTGTTGGAAATATTAATTAATTAATTCAGTTGAGTTAATTAGTTAAGGAAATTTGAATTTGAAGTCTTCGTGAGCTTGCACATGAGTTTTCCCACTGATTGAGGAACTTATCCTTAATTTCCTCCACTAATTGAGGGGATAAGTATGAGTTCTATAATGAAAGAATTAGTTGACTTAGTTCTAACTAGTCAAGTCCGGTTAGATTATTTTAAAAAGTTGTTAAAATAATAAAATATAGTTTGTTAATGCTTGCATGTATGTGACAACTATTATTTTAGATAACTGAGAATTCACTCATGGATAACTGTTGCATGTCAGTTCTATCAGAGACCCAGTTGAGATCAAATGTGGGACAATGTACTATCAGATGCTTGGATATTTCTAGTAAGTATTACTTACATGGAGAAGGATCTATTATAGGAGATTGAAGGACTTGTGGCCTATATATTGAGGCCTAGGTAGTCCATGATTTTCATCTTCTGATTGAAGATCATCAGGATCTTCTGATTACAAAGAGAGCGGGATAGCTTTTGAGTTGATTCTTTTTGTATGTTGTTGAGGATCTCCACTTGATTGATAAATCATGGTTGGGGTTTTATGTTGGTGCTTTCCCATGGATATATCTTGTCTTATGTGTGAATATTTCTCTTGATCAGTTATGCATGTTTCTACTTGATGTTGCTCATGCATTCGATTATGCTTCTGCTTAATGTTTTATAGAAGTAGAATAAGTATTATGCTTTAGGACATTGCATATATCGGTTTTCTCTACAGGTGAAATTTCTACATATTTGTCCATCATTTACAATTCTTTGTCGAAAAGTTTCTTAAAACAATTTGTTGCTTTGGCACAAAAAGTGTCGTAACTGTTGTTTTGTGTCAAAAAGAGAAGTGTCGTGGATTCTTCCTTCCCATAATAGTCGATTGAACTTTTTGTCATGTATTTGGTTTGATTTGTTTTTATTCGAAGTGTCAAAGCATTTTTTTTATTCAAAATTGAAAAAGTGTCGTCTAGTCTTCCTTTCTCTTTTGAAAAAAGAAATTGTTGAAAATGTCGCTTTGAGTAAAATATTTCAGATCTTTGTTACATTTAATTTTCCTTTTTGCATTTTTCACATCAAGGAGAACGAAAACAAATACATGCATTTTCATTTGCATTTGCATTTAGTTTGTGTGCGAAAAATGATTTAGGAAAATGCACTAGTGTGTGCTCTTTGCTCTTTGTTTGAAAGAATTGTAATCTTCTTTCCCTAGTAGCTAGGATTTTCATTGCTCAAAATAAGCAAAGATTGTTTATGTTATGAAACCAGCTCAAGAAAAAGATAGAAAAGATAGATCAATGCCTTAAAATTCAGCCTCTTCGAGGGGGCAACCTCCTTTACATTACATAAATGAACAATTCTTCCATGATTCAAATGACAACACCTCCTTTCTATATATAGGAGTCTAAGGAGTCACAATATAACCTAGCCGACCTAACAATAATAATATAAAGCCACAAAAATAACAATAGAGGGATTCTATGGGGCAGAGTAATAACAACAATGGGACAATAGGAGCCACAACAATATGAATAAGGGGTACAACTAACAATATAAGGGGTAATCACTAGTATGTATAGGGACCCAACATGCCCCTCTCCCTTCAAAAAAGTGTTGTCCTCAATGCTTGAGTAGTTCTGGATGCTTCTGTATAAAATTCTCATCCTCCCATGTGGAATCTTCAGCAGATAAGTTCTTCCACTTGACAAGATACTCTAAAATTGATCGATTTCATAATCGTTGAGTTCTTGTTTATGTGACTACTTCTGGTTCCAATATAATTTTTCCTTCTTCGTCATGTTCTGGTAATATTGTTTGAACTGGGAGCTTATCGCCTATAACCTTATTTAAACATGAAACATGGAAAACTGGGTGCAATCGAGAAGTTGCAGGAAGCTCCAATTTGTATGCCATAGTA